>CAUYLG010023219.1:0-194439 GCA_963573385.1 Cacajao melanocephalus | reverse complement strand
ATCTCGGCTCACTGCAACCTCCGCCTCCCAGGTTCAAGCAATTCTCCTGCCTCAGCCTCCTGAGTAGCTGGGACTACAAGTGCGCACCACCACGTCCAGCTAATTTTTTTATTTTTAGTAGAGACCGGGTTTCACCATGTTGGCCAGGCTGGTCTCGAACTCCTGACCTCGTGATCTGCCCGCCTCGGCCTCCCAAAGTGCTGGGATTACAGGCATTGTGGTACATTTCTTTCTTGGCCAGGTGATGTGTACTCCCTGAGGCCAAGTGTTCTGTCCTGTTTATTGGGTCTCAGCACTTTCAGGGGCTCAGTGCGTGATCAGTCCAGAATGAATGGACCTGTGACTACAAATATTACGAAGGTTTCCATTTTCCCAGCTCTCTTCATTAGGTCACCACATTTTTTAAATGTCTGCTCTCCAGGACAATGTCCTCAAGCACTCTTTTGTGATCAGTTTTCTCCTGAAAATAGGCTGCCTCACTAAACTTATAATATGGACCAAAAATTTAATTCCAGATGCGTGTTCCTGGTCTCTGCAGCACTTTCACCCACAAGCTCACCATCCCCATGTTTTCACACAAGCCCTTACTTCTGGTCTCTAGCTGAAGAAATTCATGGCAGATTAAATTCAAGTCACTTCCTGTGAAGAATTTATTTCTGTTGCCTCAAAATGTGAAGAGAGGGTGTATGCACAAAGTTTCAAAAAAAAAAAAAAGAAAAGAAAAGAAAAGAAAACGATGTTTACTCTTAAGTAACTAAAAAGAAATTTATAAACTAGAATTTTAAAATATATTACAAATAGTCATTCCATCCTTGTTACACAGTCTTTGTGGTCATCAAGGGGAGATTATGGATTTAAATAGGCAGATTCATCAATAAACAGGCAACAATTGTTTCTAAATAATGTACCTTTGCAAATATAAATGAGATCATATATATGAGCTGAGTATATGGGGCTTGGAGTAAATACTCAGTAAGTGCACAGTATGTACTGGTGCTTAGTAAATACCATATGAATAACTAAATAAAATGAATGAAGTTTCAAATGTTACATGGTGTTAAAGTATCATAGGTTATATATTCATTTTGTGTAAGAAACTATTATGAATGGGAAAAATGTTTCTTAAAATTGTGTATAGACTTTAGAACAGAAAATACATATTTGCCTACGTAAGACTTGTGATATTTCAGAAGGATCTTAAATAACCTACATTTTAATGCTCAGTACAAGCCATTTGAGAACAATAGACAAGGCCAGCTTCTTCCTAAAGGCAAACAATAACACAAAAGCCAGAGAGAGAACAATCACAAGTGTTACATCAATGTATTAATTACTCATACTCTATAAAGCCAAAGGCTAATCATATTTGAAGAGTATAAATCACAGATGCAGCCTATATTGATGGGAATCATACCTTCTAGACAGCTTTCTATAGGGTCACTGTGATAGGGCCACTATTTCACATTCAGATTTTAAGAAATACATACACAAAAATGAGGGGGGAGATATGAGATTGATTTGAAAAGTGGTCTCAGAACAGTGAACAAATAGCCAAACCACAAATGGAAAGTGCATCAGCACCAACACAAATGTTAGTAACGAGGAGAAAACTCTGGGCAACAAATTGAGGTGAAGACACATGGACATGAATGCACACACAGAGCTCAGGAGGTCAGATCAGGATGCCAGAACAAATATTTATATCAGAAGCAGTCTTCAGAACCATTTCTTAGGTAACAGCTAAACCACAATTAGTTTTACACCAACCTAATATTTTTTACCCAAATGAGATACATAAATAAAGATATATGGAATTAATTACATAATAATGCTATACAATACCATTTTGGGAAATAAAAAATAGTTAAAATCACAAAATAAATTGAAGTCAAATGCGTTTGAAAATACGTCACTAAGAAAAGGAAGAACGTTTATCCTAGCAAAAAAAATTAAAAAGCTAAATTAGATAGATAGATAATATGAAGTTAACTTTGGCAGTTGCAATAGTCTCTTAAATTCTAAGAATTCCTGGGAAGCAAGATTTCTAGTAAGTTCCTTTCTGAAGTATAAATAGTCTTGTATCTTATAGTCTGGAAACAAGAGAGAAGACTCCTTTTTAGGTGTTCATTTATTTAGGTAATCACTCAGCAAGAACCTCATTTAGTGCCTACTAAAGAGCTGTTTTGTTAAGGAAGCTTCTGAAGGCCCACGACTGTATGCTTCAGTTTCTTTGTACATATGGTGCTGTGTAATGAGGGGGAAAAAAGTAAACTATTTAGCAACAAGTATTTTATAAGCATCATAAATTTTAAGTCTTAGGGTAACATTTGAGCTTTGTGCTCCAAATCACCACTTACACCTGTGGGTTGTGTTGTTGTTTTTTAATAATTTAAAAGGATGTACAGAAAGGAAACTTGCAGAATAGTGGCATGAGGACCATGTACCTTCTTCCCAACAAAACAATTATAGTTAGTGAAATTTATTTTCTGAAAATTTAATCTCTGTAAATTTCCTCAGGGCGTACAGCAAATAGAAAAACATAGATTCAAGAAAATCTGCCAAATCTTCATAAGAACAACCAGGTTTTGTATTTGAGCTGCACCCAGCTCAGCAAGGTGGAAACTCCACCCTTGAAGGGTTCTGCTGGGACCATAGGGTTCACTGCCTGCTGGGCTCCCGTGCAGTATCTCATAGCAAATCCTAAAATGCACACAGCAAAAACTGACAGAATGGGAGAGAGAAATAGAAAATTCAAAATAGTAGTTGGAGACTTTAATATCCCATTTTTAGTAATAGATGGGATAACTAGGTGGAAGAACTGCAAGGAAACTGAAGACTTGAACAACACTGCAAACTAGCTAGACCATTGCTGGGTAGATTGTGCTAACACTCATGGCACACAACAGAATGTGCACTCTTCCTACGTGTACATGAAACATTCTCCAGGCTAAGCGATATAGTAGGCCATACAACAACCCTCAGGAAATTTAAAGGATTGGAGTCAGACAAACTATGTTCTCTGACCACATCGGAATGAAATTAGATGTAAAAGAAATATGGGAATCTCATCAATATGTGAAAGTGAAACATACTCTTTGGGGTGATGAAAATGTTCAAAACTGATTGTAGTGATTATTGTACAACTCTGTGAATATACTACAAACCATGAAATTGTATACTTTAAATGGATAAATCGTATAACATGTGAATTATATCTCAATAAAGCTGTTTATTTAAAGAAGCATACACTTCAACAAACACACACTTACATGCAACACACACCACCAGGCCTGCAGCAATTTAAGGGAATATGTGAAAGAGAAATTTTACAAACTAAAAACTGAAAAAAATTGATTTGCTTTAAAAGTTGGCTCCTCTTGGTATTCAAATAATTCTATTCATACAATATCTCATGACATTTTTCTGCCCAGGGCATGTGTACTGAATGTTCCAAGGCAGGTTGTTAAGATTAAGGCAATTTTCAGTAAGATTAATTCTCATCTGAGTTCATTTTATTTATCCTTTTCAATGACTTTATCCAAAGCAGGATAACAAAAAGTCTCTAGGCACACCTGTGATTCAGTTGAGGTGCCCCTAAGAACTTGAAAAGAACTAAATTGTTTTTAAATTGCATATGGCAAGACTTTCTCTACAGCTGAGAAATTCTTATATCTATGACACTATTACTATTTAGTTACGGTAATACCAGTAAGGCAAATTAAACCATCATTTTTGCATTTTTTCCTATTTGTGTTTTTAAAATTATCATAAAATTTAAGCAGAACTTTATGCACAAATGAAATCCAAACAGCAATGCTTAAACTTTTCCAAGAAAGACCCAATACATGCCAAGCTGTTTCCACTTAAAATACCTTAAAATATCAGTCACAATAGACAGAAAACATACAACTATGATAATATAATAGCTGGCACTGATTGAACACTTTCTGCGGGCCAGGCACTAAGCTTAGCACTTTTCATACATTATCTCATTTAATCCTCAGGGCAACATTACAAAGTATATGTTACTGACATCCTTACTTTCCAGAAGAAAGCACTGGAAGTCAGAGAGGTAAACTAATTTTCCAAGGCCAATGTCTGGTTATGATCGAAATCAGATCTTTCTGTAGGGCAGGCAGCTCAAATTAGTACAGCTGCACCAGTTTGTAAAACATTGAAATCATTTTGCATTGGTTGGTAAATAGCCACTTCTCAGCCCTCCCCAATGCTCTGTCCCAGTCCCCCTTCCCACTGCCCCAGCCACCCTGGCTGCTTGCCAGGGCCCTCTTACCTTCCCTCAATCCTGCCTGGTCATACCTATGTCCCTGCTTTGCTCTTTGTTAAATATTTTAATATCAACCCCACCCATGTACCTGCATACACTCTCCCCAGAGACCTTAGGAGATTACAGTTGATGACTGAGCCAAGACTGATTGCAGTCCAAGTCTACAGCCCCTGAGTGTGGTCTTCCTCCCTGGTGCCCAATACTAACTGCCTTTGCAGCAGGATCCCAGCTCTCACTCCTGCACCACACAAATGCAGTGTGCCCTTTAGTGCAGCGGCTTATGCCCCTTGCAGCATCTTGGCCTGCAGGAACCAAGACAATCCTGAGAAGACATCAGAACTAAGACATCAGAAAAACCATTTCCCACTGAGGTGTCTCATATCCAACTGTTGTCAAAATCACAATTATCACCAGATACTTAGAAAGCTTCTCATGTATAACTAAGCAATGAAGATCTTACTCATTTTCCTACAACAATCAGGTGAAATAGGTTAACTGTGCCGTCATTGGAAAAGCAAGAGGCCAGCATATTGTACAGGGTGAGCGGCATTTCCAAGGCACTCAGCAAATTAGAAGGAACTCATCCAGAGTGCACTGTTTTGCCAGGAAATCCAGCTGCCTTTCTGATCTGACCTACAACAGGAAAGTGAAGTCATATTTGCCTCAAACATTTGGGTCCAGGAAATGCTTTGGCTTGAAATAGACAATTAAGGAAAATAAGGAATTTTATGTGGCTAATTAATTTATAATTATTCTATTGTCTCTCTTACTTTCCTGCTTACATTTAATGTCATCAAATAAGGAGGAGGATGTACAGCAAGTAGAGTAGAAAACCAAGGTTAAATAAAAAGCAAATATAGGTGATTAGAAAATCTGTCACATACATTCATGCACAAAATGTTTCACAGTTATTGACAGTAGATCACTTTCTATAAGTGGCTTAATATGACTCTATAGCAACACCATGCATTGGACAAGACCCATGGGGACCATGTTGAGTGTGATGCAGAGAATTCCGGGGGGGAAAGGGCAATAATTTGCTCAAGGACCCATCAATGAATAACTGTTGGAACAGGGATTGGTGGTATCCCCAGTGAGGGCTGCTGGAAGGGAAAGAAGGGAGTTAAACTGTGATCCCCAAGAGTCCCCTTCCCCTTCCAATCAACTGCCACCCCTGCAACCCTCAACAAGGGTCTTCACAGGGACAGACCCAGATTTCTAGATCTTTCTGTTTAGGGTTTTTTCTATTATACTACAGGAGCCTCCAGGATGTCCACCTCTTCCACTTGAGGTTTAAATTCTAAATGCCGGGAGTGGATATTTCAGACTCTACCCCACTGTGCCAAGAAACTGGGTTTATCCCTGTATTGTCTTTGAGCATGTCCTCTTTACCATTCTGCCTTTTCCTGCATCACTGTGTGGTATTCCCTCCATCAGAGCTCTGCTTCTCCCCTCCCATAGCACAAGGTTTCTACCAGAGCCCATCTGCGATGCCACCACACCACACTGACGTATTTAGGAAGCAGCAACCCAGCAGCATATGCAAAATATGTGTGTGTTAGCTGAGTATGGGATCATGAAGGGTGTGTGCACACTTTAATTTCACTCAGCAGAGTTGCTAAGGTACATCAGTTGTCAACCTTTGATCTACAAAAGGTGTTTGAAGACTAAATTTAAACATCAGTTGTAGATAATGTGAACAAAATGCTTTTCAACTTCTGCTATATTTTTTAAAAATTGAATCAAGTTTTTCAACTAAATTCACATCTATGATTAACTGGCCTGCCCCTCCTCAAATTATTTAAATTTTCATTAGAAAACTCTAAGCTCTTTAAACCTTTAAATCAAAACAGTGTTGACTTTTAAATACCTGAAGCTAAAATAAGTTCTGAAGAATCTAGGAATACCTCTGGCAGCTCATAGCTTAGGCTTAGTTTTCATTGAATCTTCCAAGTTTTTCATTAAATGATCAACTTGCTTTTTCTCCAGAGTCTTTGTTCCTGGATAAAAGCCTAAACCTTACATTCAGATTTACTGAAGCTTGTACACAAATTTCCAACAAATATGCACACACAAGCACATGTAAACACACAGAGACTTCCATGATCATGTTCACTCAGCTCATGATTTTATTAAAACATTTTAACTTGATTCTATTATATTTACATATACATTAATACTTGTAGATGACTTATATACTTGGGCACACATCCAAGTATGGGCAATAAATATTGCATTAACTTTTGTTTCAATCATCTTGATCAAAATAAGATTATTAAATAATGTCTAAGAATTTAATGTTGCTTTCTTCAGATAATCTCTTTGGGATAACTAAAATTACTTAACATCATATTTTAATCTTTTTTAAAATCCTAGCCATCTGGATTAACATATTTCTTTTACAACAAAGAAATTATTCCGTTGTTCTATTCTCAAAAGCAGGGCTGTATTGAGAATATCTCTGTGTCCAAATGCCTAAAACAGTACCTAGCTTAGAGTAGGTGTCGAATAAAAGTACATCTTTGTAAAATAAATAAACAATTTTAAAGAACTGGTCTTTTCTGAAGAAAATAAGATTTTTCAGTCAGAACTGTGTAATAAAAGACCTTTAAATTGCTTTTCTGTTGCATATGTGATCAACTACCTCCTTTTAAAAATAAATTTTATTGTTTATATCTGAGATTTTACAACATGGTATTATGGGATGCATAAAGATACTAAAATGGTTACTACAGTGAAGCAGGTTATTAACATACATCACATCTTAAAGAGAAAATATTTAGACATGAAACACATGTCAACTTATCTAGCTTATATATTTGGGGATGTGTCAATTAACAAGAAAATTTTTCTGAGTTTTAGATATATTCTCTCATTCTTTAAAGTTTTCAAACGTCAAACAAGAATAAAATCACTAAGTGCAGAGAGGAAATCTGGAAGGATGTGAAAGCTTGAGTTTGTAGAGTTGGTGGATTTGTGGTAGGTAAAAAGGAGGCTGCCATTTTCAGCAATGGGAGATGTAGTTCTAGAAAATAATAGCAACAGTGAAGTGGGGGTTATCTTGACCCTCTGGCTTTCATACTTGGATGGTGCCGGTGGAAAGAAGCTTGCCCAGCTGATTTTTCTCCTTGTCTGGGAAAGCCAGCGTGGTCTCTTCCATCAGTGCAGAAGGGCATGGGGACTTTGAGAATGCTGCCTCTGACACTAAACACCTTCTTCTAACCTTACTGGGATATACAGAGGCCATGGTATACATGTGTAGTGGTGCACCCCCCACCCCCCAGGTTTTGGGTTGCTGTGGCTGAGTGCACATTGCAGGACGATTGTCAAAATTGCTATTTATTGTCAATTATGGCATGAAATTGCTGCTGAACACCAACGGCCTAATTTATTAATTTAAATGTGTGATTGGTCAATTATTGTCCTTCCACTTCCCATCACTGAGCTCAGATCCTATAAGGAATTTTCATTTCACTCTTGAATGATTTCTTTGGTCATCCAAGAAGAGAATGATATCATCCAGAAGGGCAGGCAGCAGGTCCTCTCAAGGAGAGAGGCTGAGAGGATGTCCTGGATTTTACGCTCCATAGAACTCCAGCCTGGCCTCCTCGCTGCGTCCCATTCCTCCAACCCCAGTAGAGACAAGGAATAGTGAGGCTATTAGATTAAACACCCCCACCACTAGATCCCCAACACAGCTCCCAGCCTCAGGGCCCGCAGCCCACACCAACCCATCAGGCCCAGACCCACAGACGCTGGCCGCTCACCCGCCACGTCCTCTATGGAGAGTGTGGGTTAGCATCTGCAGCCCAATCCCCACAGCATCAGGCAGGTGTGAACTCTGAGCATAGCAACTGGCCTGAAACACATGCACACTAAGTGGTATTTATTATTTAACCTGTATCCCCAATATAAATAAAACAATTTTAAGTTTGCCTTTGAGTAAGAAGGATTTAGAGAAAATATCAACACCCTGTGAGAAGGATGTGCCTTTGGTTTCACTGAAGTCTTTGCAAGAAGAGCTGATGTCGGGGAGAGCAGAGTGGAGGCACTGTCTGCATGGCTGGAGGAAGGTCTGTAGTTGGGTGCCCAGAAACAGCAGCTTCTCCCCTCTCTCTTCAAGAAACTAAAGCACTCCTAAAAGGCAGACTTGATGGCTGCAGAGTCCTGGGTTACCAAATGTGAACAAAGCCAGCCTAAGAAGATGTACTGTACCTTCCAGAAATGTATGGAAGTTTATTGCTGGAACTCCCAGAAAACCTTCCCCTAGGCGTACCCGTGTGTCCCTGATGGGAGAATGACACTGATGGCCAGGTCCTTCAGTGGGATTCGGCGGCATTCCGTCAGGAACGTCCAGCTGTCACCCTCGGGGGTCAGCTAGGAGAGCATTTTCCAAAGTGAGTGCTGGCTTCACTACCTGCTTCTCTAAAAAGAGTTTCCTGGTACAAGTGTTCAAAAACAGCCACCTTGGAGATCCAGAGTAGAACTGAAGGATCTTGAGAGATCTGCAGTAAGGAAGCTTGTTTTACTCTGTTCAACAGAGCATGTTCCAAGCGTCCCTAACCACAGCCCTCTACTAAATCCTAACACCTATCAGCAGCCCACAAGACTCCCTTTTGGAAACAGCTAAAGAGGCTGTGGGGAGAACTCATTGGGCCCTTGGATGAGGAAAACATTATGTCCTTATTTTCACTTACCACTAACTAAACTTTAGCATCTCCCTCAATTATGAATGTGGGCAACCCACCAAAGTGAGCAGGACTGCACCTCTGTCCCGGAGAGAACGCAATCATGTGTTCATTATGCATCACAGTGGTTGCAAATCTCTCATGTTTATCACTGTTTCTAAATTACTTTAGTCATCGATGCACCAGATGTCATTTATTAATAAAACACATGTCAGCGTATCACAGATTATTTTTAATGCTTAGATAACTGCATTTTAATATAATTGGTTTCCTTTATAAAACAGTGTTTTGCACATTAAAAATCATTATTCTAAAAGAGATCTGTGGCCAAAGACATTCATCACAGAAAAATCCAAGAAACTGTTTCCCTTGCCTGTGAATGAGGACCACTTTTTTAAAAACCTAAGACTGTATCAAAAGCTGCTCATGAAAACATGAGGCTAGTGTGAGGCAAGTTAACTAGGGCATTGGAGTCTGCATAGAGCCGGGAGAGCTCTGTGAGAAAGGGGTGGGGGCCCATTAGGACAAAGTTAAGGCATCACACCAGTCCCTCTTCCCCCAGGCCATGAGCCCTTCACAGATCTCAGGGTTCAGGGCTGGAGCACTGACGGCTACTGCTTCCTGCATATGGCAGAAAAAGCACAGAAGGTAAGAAGGGCAGGAGCCTTCCTTCCTTCCTTCGATTGCATTTTACATGCCTAGTTAAAGGTTAAAAAGGACAATGAAACTCTGAAGGATCATCTGGGAGCAAATTTCGGAAATGCATGATCACAGCAGTCACACTCAGGAACGTGTGAGATGGCAAGGCCGCTGGCTGGCAGGGAGCAGACCCTTCTTCAGCTTGAGGGGCAAATGCAAACGCCTGGCGTGAATGGAATTAGGTTTAAGTTCCCCTGCAGCACTGGCAGAGCAAAGGCTCATATGGACTTTATTACTGAAGTGATGATATTGTCATTCATGAGGCTGGAAAACGGGAAGGAAAGTCACCCAAATGTCGAGTTACCACACAAGAACAAATAATTGTTGAGAGGCCATTACCCACAAATCTTACCTATGGTGGAGAAGAAGCCTGGGATGTGGAACAAAGTTATTTCATTGAATATGTCTACTGGAAGAGGGAAAGGAAACTAGCGGAACTAGGGAATTCCAAACTAATGGTATTGGTTTTGAAAATGGGTATTTAAAAAATCACCAATGTCTGGGGCCCCAACATACAGCAGTTGAATTAGAATGTCTGGGGCCAGGATTCTGGCTCTTTCTAAATTCCCCAGGTGGTCTGAGAGTGCAGCCAGGGTTGAGAATCACACCTGGGACTTATTGGAGCTCATTCCTCCAGTTGGATGCAGTGTTCTCAGTTCAGATGATTCACAAAGGCCAGGATGCCAAACAAGTTAACCAGCCCATGAGTTTACATGTTAGCGCTTAACCCAGCAACCCATAGCAGCTGTGATGGCTTCACTAGTAGGAGTATCTAAACCACCTTCTCCCATCTTAACCCACCTCCACACGCATGATGACAAGTGATGAAATACTGACTATGCTGTACCCCAACCCACTATGAAGGATTAGCAACATTTCCATCCTGAGTGAAACAAACAAAAGCAATCCTCCTCTGAGAGGGCTGGGAGAGGGGAAGGTGGGACAGGCATGGGCTTTGGAATCTAGGGAACCGGGATCCAAAGTCTGGATTTTCCATTTATTAACTCTGTAATTTTGGATCGATGACAACTTCTGAGAGCCTGTTTTTTTTTTTCTTTTCATTTATAAAACAGGGCTGATGAAAACTATAATATTGATTATGAGGATTAAATGAAAGAATGTGCAACAGATACTATATTACTTATATAAATATAAGTATATATTTGCATATAGCATATATTACTTAATTAAACTGTGCTTTTTTTTTTAGTAAGATGTTCTTTCTCACCTATTTTTTCATTATACTTGAAGCCAACTTTGATGTAGTTTGTGTTTGCTGAAAATTGAGACTATCTTAACATAAAATTTTGTTATATGTATCAGGAACTAACTCCACTATTCTCCAGGAAAAAACAAACAAAGATCCAGAGAAGGCATGTGAGGCCCCTCAGCCAGCACCTGTGCTGTATTCAGCAGCACTCACGGCACAGTCCTAAACAGATTTCCCACCTTGATTTATTTATCATTTATTTTGCTAGGTCATTACAGATACCAAAAGTGTAATGTAACATGGTTTCACAATATCATCACTCAAGTTAGAAGAAAAAATAAAATGAAATTGGCATTTGAAAAGCCACAATTTCATATTCTTTGTCTTTTGGTATATTTTATTTTCCCCTAATTATATTCACCTACTGACTTAGAACAAAATAATTCCCTAAACAAATGGATCGTTTAGTGAACTATATCTGAATGTAATGAGAATAAAATAAAGAATTCTCTTTCAATTTATTGTATTATCAAATGCTAATTGAGAAAGATATAATTTGCATATTTTAAAAGGTTGTTTCAACAGTCTTCTAAATTCTGAATTAGCAAGTGATTAACTATTTTTAATGTAAAAGCTAAATAATATTAGTAGGAAGAAGAAAGCACTTCAAAATTCTGCATTTCATGTTTTCAACCAAATAGGGAGATGATAAATGGAAGAATAACATGAAGATTATGTGTTAGAAACAGGAGTAATTAGAAGATCACAGAGGATGTCTGATGTCCATGAGCTTTTTGCTTATGAAAATTACGCTAATGACCTGAATCAGTGATGTATACATGGTAAATAATCAGTTGCTGAATTGCTTTACCTTCAAAAATACTTTTTTTTTTTCAGTTCTATTGCTGTGTACAAATTATCCCAGAACTCAAGGACTTATGTTAACCACTGTCTTTTACTGTAATTCTGTTGGCTGAGAATTCAGGAAGTGCACATCCGGATTTCCAGGTGGTTCATCTCTGATCCACATGGCTTCTTATCTGGGGCACTGGAGATAGAGGCTCCATTCCTGAGACGGTGCCAAGTTGCTCCTTGGTATGTGTGTGTCTTACTCACTCACACACACACACACACACACACACACACACACACAATCTTCCAGAGCCTCTCCACAGGCCTTGGACTCTTGTGGCATGGCAGCCTCAGGGTGAGCATAATTCTTAAGCAGTGGACAAGAGCTTCAGCTCTACAGTCAAGTATTCACTTAAGGCCTGGGCTGGGAAACCAGCCTGGCATCCCCTTTGTGGTTTCCTTCTACTGAAAGTGATCACAGAGCCCATCCAGATTGGAGGAGACAAAGACCCTCTCATGTCTCAAAGAGCAGAGTGTCAACTTGTGGCCATATTTAATTCATCACAAATTGTTACCACAGTGGTTCCCAGCCAAAGCAAATTTGTCCCACAGGGGATAGTCAGTGATATCCAGAGACATTTCTGGTTATTATGTTGGGAAGGGTGGTGAGTTGCTATTGGCCTCTAGTGAACAGAGGCCAAGAATGCTATTAAACACTCTACAATTCACAGGAAGGCCCCCCGATAACAATGAATTAAGATTTGTCTCCCCAAAATGCCAACAGATCCAAGATTGAGAAGTCCTGTTTTAAGGTCTTTCTTTATAGTATGAGTAAGGAATTATGAATTCCCTGGAGTCACAGGTTGGGTTTCAGAACGAAGATGAAATCCATGTGAAAGGCAGCATTATTCAATGATTTTAATTCAACAGGAAAGCTGGCTCCTTGGTGTACACTGGGATGCAAATGGGAAACCAAAGATCAGGAATACCTAGGTGCCTGGCCCCGGGAAAGCATAATCCAGTAGCGAGGTGAATGGGGAGAGTGGCAGGAAAGGTGTGTGAATCACTACCTCTAATACAGAGAGCACCTGATGTAGTATCAGCTCCATGAATTCAGGACGTTTGGCTTATCTTCTCTATTTCCAACACCTAGATCAATCTCGGGTACATTACGGTTCTTCATAAATATCTGTTGAACATATAACTGGAACTGAGGCACCATAGGAGGTAATGTTTGAGAAAATCCCCTAAGGGGCTCCTTGTTGGAAACGACAGAGGCCAAGGGGGCCTCATGTCAGTCATCCCAGGAGGGCTTTGGAGCTGCCACTTGTCCTCCCAAGCAAAGATACATTGAACTCTCCACCTTAGTGTCCCCAGAGGCAGAACGAAAACTGCTCAGGGCGTGGTGGGTGGGAGAGGTACTAGCAGACTCTGGGCTCTCAGTGGGAAGCAGAGACCTATGATCAGGGATCCTGCTCTGAGGATTTCCATAGCTTCTCCTCATCTCTCATCTGAACTCTGTAGTTCCTTGGTTATTTCTCTACAGTGGTGAGTAGCAGGAGGGAAAGATCTGAAAAGTCTTCCTCTTGAAAAGCCCAAACAATGAGGTAGAAATAAAGAGAAAACAGGAAACAACCCTCCAGTAACATCCAGACTGGGGGCACTGGCATTGGGAAGAAAGCAGTTCTGATTCAGAAGCGGGGCTGAGACCCCGAGGCCTCAAAAAATATGGATTAAACAGTCTAGTTTGAGCCATTTGTGCTCAAAAAAGGATTTGCCAAGTCAGCAGAAAGAATATACACCTTTCTTCTGGCAAAGAGTCAGACACCATTAGCCTATTGCTGATTGCTGCCTGATTCCATAAAAGAAGGAAGGACAGCTTTTTCAATAAATAGAAAAGGATAGATTTTTCAATATGTCAGGAACCACTTTGGGGGAAATTTTGACTCTTCTTTATTCTGTTAGGTTTTTTTACATTTTTGCCATAAATATTAAAACCAGATAATTTCTAGAAGAAAATATAGATGAATGTTCCCATAACCTTATAGGAAGGTGCTTCTTAATTCTAATTCAAAAGGCGGAAACCATTAAATAAAAGACCGTAAGGCCAGGTGCGGTGGCTCAGGCCTGTAATCCCAGCACTTTGGGAGGCCAAGGCGGGTGAATCACGAGATCAAGAGATTGAGACCATCCTGGCCAACATGGTGAAACTCATCTCTACTAAAAATACAAAATTTAGCTGGGTGTGGTGGCACGCACCTGTAGACCCAGCTACTCTAGAGGCTGAGGCAGGAGAATTTCTTGAACCCAGGAGGCAGAGGTTGCAGAGAGCCGAGATCACGCCACCACACTCCAGCCTGGTGCCTGGTGACAAAGCAAGACTCTGTCTCAAAGGAAAAAAAGAAAAAGGAAAGACTGCAAGCTTGAATACCTAAAACATATAAAAAAGAGTAAAAGTATAACCCCTGTAACATGAAATTCACTTAGTTAAAAATCAAAATCCTTCATCTTGTCAAAGATGTTGAGGGTACTGGATTGGAAAGAAATCTACAAAAGATATGCTATACAAAAGTCAACATGATTCATAAAATTTTTTAAACCCTCAGATATAAATAAGATAGATGGCCATCTTGATAAAAACATAGGTAAAGGACACAAATAGAAAAATTATAAAAGGATTTTCAATGAATATATAAAGAAATGCTCTTTATTAATGAAAAAATATAAACCAAAATCAATAAAATGCAATAATTTTCCATCAAATTGGCCAAAATGAAAAAAAAAATGTACAGAATACAAATTGTTAGGAAATGTTTTGAGAGTAATTTAGCCAACTCTTTAATAATATAAAAATTTTTGGCCACCAAATTTTACTTCTAGATATTTATCCCAAGAAAATTACTGAATCTCAGAAAACAGGAACAAAGACATTTATTGTGCTGTTTCCAATAAAAGAAATTATAAGTGCCCCGAATGTTCAACGATTGTCAATGAGTTGAGTGAATTATTAACAAACTTATGTAATAATATTTTCATTTATAATGATAACACAAGTGTATACTCCATTGATATGAAAAGATGTGTATGACATATCAAGTGAGAAGAGCAGAATCTAGAAAAGTATTTTAAATATGATCTAGTTTTGTTTCTGAATTGATAGTTCAAGAAGGAAGTATACATTCTGAAATGCACAGGAACTTAATAGTGGTTTTATCTGTTTGGTGGGGAAGATGAGTGAATTTTTTTGACCTCTCTGAAATTTCTGCCATGAACATGATGTATGTAAGCTTTTTAATGCTTTAAAGAAAATAAGGGAAAAATCTGGACTAAAATGTGAGGGTTCTGCAGATACATTTTAAGATTTTAAGCACAGAGGGAAAGCAGGCAGAAGGTAAGAACATGTGGCCATCCATTACTGGTTTTCTACCACCCTTTTAATAAGCCAAGACCAAGGCTCATTATAAGATATCTGCATCAGGTTGAGTTCCCCATCACACAATGACTTCATTACAGATGAGTATTGACATTCATGATTTTTAGTACCAATTGAGCTCAAACCAATTTTCTCAACACAAACATTCGTTTTTTGACAATCTAAGGTATTAATTGATCTTAATTTTTAAGTTGTGCACTTAAAGCATTTTCACCCATTATCTCCAAGAACATTCTAGAAAGATGGCATAGCAATAAGAAAGTTTTGTGTTTTATCTTCAGAGGGTCTTTTGCTGATTTTTTCTATTTGAAAAATTCTGCTGCAATTTGGTTGTTATCATTTAAGGCATCATCTAGAAAATTCAATAACGATCATACTGACTTCTTTTCTTTGCAAAGAGCTTAACAAAAACTAAGTAAAATTCACATTTTAACAGCAGTCATGTCTTAGTATCAGTAAACAATTGTCTTTCTAAATCTGCAGATAATCCATCTCGATTTTTTTTTCTTTGGTCTTTATTTCTAATGAGACACAATATTTAAGAACTCATTCATCTTCTGCCTCAAAAAACTCAAAATTTTTTACCCAATAATGGAAATGAATCATATATGATGTAATTCTTCCCTCCTCTTTTTAGAGGTGAAGTTACCTAATGAGGGAGATTGGAGACAGTCAGAGCTCCTTCAAAGAATTCATGTGTAGCCTTCTTTAGACCCTTACTTCCTTTCTAGCTTTGTGTCTGCTCAGTTTGAAAAATGGGAAAAGCAGTTTCCACCTCTTCCCTGCCTCATACTCATTAATTGGATAATCAGTCAACAGCAGGAATTAAGAATAGTAAACACTGTACTATCAGCTTTCCGTACATATTAAATGAGCAAATTGAATTAAAAGAACAATTTTGTGTTTACAGAAGGCTTGAGCCCCTTAGGGAGATTTTTGTGTACAAGTTCATGGATATAAAGTCCCTTTTGAGTTTCTACCCCTTATCAAAGCTGTTGCAGCTACATGGATTGGTAAAATAAGGCTAGGTACCCTCCTAAAAGACATGTTTTAACCTAAAGCCTTCCCTAATTGTAAGTCCTGTTTATTGTCTTATTTTGAAAATGCTGTGCACCCATTGTACGTGATCTTGTGAGTGCCAGGGACACAAACCACACCTCTAAAACCAATGAACACTGCAACAGTGGACCAAACTGAAAGGAGCTGAGAAAACATGGACATTAGAGAAGCTGACTTCTTATAACCTAAAATTAAAATGCCTGTTAAACTCTGCTTAGCACTAGCTTGACTCAGTGCTTGGCTTCAAGGAGCTTGCAGTTTTGTCAAACTTATGTAGCTGTGAAAGACAGAAAAGGAGGGGAGGAAGGAAGAGAGAAAAAGACAAAGAAAGAGAGAACATTTTTTCTCAATAGTTACACCAGATGAAGGAACACTTCTTACCATTTTCTCTCCAGCCCACCAGATCTACCAGAACCAAAATATGTAGGAACACAGTTCTATAACCTCTAATCTGGTTCTAACCCCCAAAACCAAAGAACTGTGTTCCTAGATATTTTACCTTTTCCTACAAAGAACAAGTTTCTGCTAATATTCTTTGTCTAACCATGCAGAAGAATAAGAATATTTTAAAAAAAAATACACACACACACATACACACACACATTTTGTAGGTACTATATACATATATGTCAAAAGAGAAACATAAACTATTTGGGTTCAAATTTATTTTTCCTTTGTTTTCTGAAATATTTCAATGTCTATGATTTGCTAAATATAATTTTATGAAAGGGAGACTGATATGATTTGACTGTGTCCCCACCCAAATCTCATCCTGAATTGTAGCTCCCACAATCCCCAAATGTCATGGAAGGGACCTAGAGGGAGGTAACCAAATCATGGGGGTGGGGTTTTCCCATGCTGGTCTTGTGATAGTGAATAAGTCTCATGGGATCTGATGGTTTTATAAAGGGCAGTTCCCCTGCACATGCTCTCTTGCCTGCCGCCATGTAAGATGTGTCTTTGCTCCTCCTTCACCTTCCACCGTGATTGTGAGACCTCCCCAGTCATGTGGAAGTGTGAGTCCAATAAACCTCTTTTTCTTTATAAATTACTCAGTCTCAGATATATCTTTATTAGCAGGAGGAAAACGAACAAATACAGAGACATTCATAGGAGAGGAAATGTTTACTTCAAAGAAATTCTGACTTCTGTCTATCATTTCTTGCATTTGAATAACCAGGAAAAGGATCTAAACCATTTGAATTTTAACACATTTTATGGCCTCTTTATATCCTTCAAAATGCATTCATACTTACATAATATAATGAACTACCCAACTGATTCAAATTCCTTCCTTGCCTAGTTAGAAGTAGAATTTGAGTTAGCAGACTAGCTGGATAGAATAATGGCAGCTGTTGTAAATTCAAATGCATTTTTATAGGAAAAGACACAAACCTCACACTGGATAGTTTATTATGCTGTTTATTGCACACCTGGGAACTGAGTTTTATTACATGCCTACCTTGGTCAGAAACAGACTAAAATGGCCATGAATCATTCTGTGTGAAGGAGGTATTTAATTTGTATCTTGGTTGTAACTTGGTTGGGAGGTCCAGTTATTTGCAAAATGAGTTCAATCCAAATAATGAGCTAAAGCATAGGCTGAAATGGAGCCATTTTTTAATCAAGCAGGACCAATTCCCCAAACCAAAACAGTTGAAAGCATTTTACTTTTTCCACATTGCCTGGGAAACTGCTGTGAAGAAAAGAGGCGGGGAGTGCGGGACCCATGAATATTGCTGGTCCTAAATCTAATGGCCAAATGGAAAAGCTGAGTTTGGTTCCAATAATAGAAAGAATATTGAAATATTGAAGAATTTCTAGAAGGGATCACAGTAGCATTTCCTGAAAACACTAGAGCTGTGATTCTTATACTTTTTGGGATTATCTTAAGAATATGTTGAAAGCTACAAGCTGTCTCTCTATCAGTTCAAGTACACCCCGAACGCTGCATGGATCCCAGGTGAAGCTCCTGCAGGAAAGGAAAACCATCACTTCTGCGATGTCTGTTAATTCTGTCTTCCTTTTAAGTACTCGCAGTACAGAAACTCTTAATAAAAGTAGCTCTGATTGCCCAGAAATATATATTTTTGTATCTTCTGAATAATCATCATAGTAACCATGCAGTGGGTTTTGCCCCCAGTTCAGTGGCTATTACCCCTAATTCAGAATTGAGGAAACTGAAGCTGTGAGAGATGGGTTGCATATTTGTCCAGAGACACATAGCTGGTGAGGGATAGAAGCAGCCTCCTGGCCCAGAGTTCTGGGATGTCATCCTCCTCATCTTGGGTGTCGTAGAGGGTGATATTCTTACTCTGGTTTACATGATGAAGGAATGTGACTTCAATGAATACAGCTAACAAAAAAAGGGACATTTGCGCATGGGGGCCTCAGGCCTCTGAGCCCACTGTGGCCTAGAGCACGTCCACATAACAAGCAAGCTAAAGTCTCAAGACTTTCCCAGGCAGAACCCACTTGGGACCTGCAAGGCCGACTGGAATTCAAGGCCAGGCCTCAAAGCCTGTTCACATCAGCTTTCTCTGGCTTGATTTAATACCTGGCCTTGATTCTGTGCCATGCATTTAAAGAGAGTGCATGCATTTAAAGAGAGTGGGAAGAAATACGTTTTTATTAGCATTTTGGGACAAAGTTATGTTTGATTATCAGTTATTTTGAACAAATAACCAAATCCATTATTCAACTGTATATACACATTTCCTGTCATGGTCCAGAAATAACTGAAGGCAATTGTCCAAATTTACTAATTCAACCCCTGGAAAGACTTTTGTTGGTTTTATTTTTATTAACCAGTTTGGCACTCTCTACAGCCTAAATTTACAACATGATTTTTATACTTTCTGGTTCAGTTTGTATTGTGTAAGCCTATGAGCTGAAAATAAAATGAGTATGTAGGTAATGTATGGGAGCGAAGAGAAGTTGCCAAGAGGTTGTATTAGTCAGGGATGAGGTGCTAAGGAAGTTGTACGACCGAGATTGCTAATTGCAGCCTTCGCAAAGAGAGAAGCAGAGACGTACAAAGATGCTGATTAGGCACAGATGTGTGCATGTGTGTGTACGAGTGTGCGTATGAGTATGCACACAAATGTGCATATGTGTGTTTTAATTAGGTTCTTTCAGTTGTCAGTGACAAGAGACAGTTTCCATCTAGCAATGGAATTTATTGGAAAAGATGTAGAGAAATAAGGAAGCATGGGTTACCTCTAAACAGATGGACAAGTGCCTGGGAAGACGGTTTCTCATTCCAGACATAGCAGCCTTCTTCTGCTGCATGTGCTCACTGTGCAGCCTTCTGCTGGTTCTTGTGTGACCCCCACCTCCTCCCACATGCCATTTCTGTACACCTCTCATGCTGTGTGGCTTTCCTGACTCACTGCCCCCTCCCCTTGACAGGATCTGTCCCCACCCACTCAGAGACCCCCTGCCATTCGGGAGGGCTCTCCAACCAGGGCTCTCATCAGCCAGCAGCCTCACCTTGGCTGAAAGAGCAAGATGAGAAGGCCACTGTTTACATGGCCTTAAGAGATTCTAGAATAAAGAACTATCTAAGACCCACTTCCCCAAAGAGGCTGTGCATATTGATCTTCTTTGCTGCACAGATATCTACAAGGTCACTTTGAGGCAAATCTGTTTGTTATAATGTAGGGTAAATGTACCTGATAGCAATCATAGCAATAACTTAAGCATAGCCGTAGAATGACCCTGTATGGCAGACTCACCTGGATGTGTGTTCTGAGATAGGCAGTCTGAGAGTAGCTAGCCTGGAGATTCATTCCTTCTCTATGAGGAACATTGGAACCCTGGACTTGGCCTGTAGGACACAGGCTGTACAGGGGATTGAAGCCCTGAGTTTCGGGTTAAATGAAGGCTGCCAGGTGGAAGTCATTAAGGGGAAGGTATTAAGTGAAAACGTCATGTAAATTGCATGCTGTTTGCAAGCATTTGCAGTTCTCCTGACCAGCACACCACCACTGGACTTGCTCTGGGTCTCTTCTTCAGCCTCTTGAACCTGGTACCACCTCACTGAAGTTATTGGGGGCTCAGCACAGCATATAAGATTGCCAGGATAAAAGTCAGAGAGCCACCAAGGATAAAGGCAAACTTCACGCCTGGGCCTTGATGGCACCTCTGTGGTCTCTGACCACCTGGGATATTCTGAGTGATTAAAGTTCTTTATATTTCCCTGTCCAGATTCTGGAGGAGGGAGTCTTATTGGCTTATCAGACAGAGCCCTTCTTAACCGGCTACCGTGGGAACACCAAAGACAGACGCATACAGAGGTTGCTGGATGGTGTGGTCAGCGTGGAACCGCCATGCCTGCAATGCCAGGGACTGTGTTCCCCGGAGTCTCCCTCTCCATACAGCTCCAGATTAGAGTGGATCCTCGAAACACTAACCGCAGGATTACCGTGTGGGCTAGCAATTCCGTTCCTAGACATGTACCCCAAAGAATTGAAAGCAGGGACTTTAACAAATACCTGCCCACCAATTACACTGCAGCTCAGGCCTGTCCATGTGCACCAGGGCAATGAGGGTAAGGGGTTGGTTCTCTGATCCTTCCAGGCCTTTCCTTCCCCAGCCCTCCCTACCTTGGCAAGCTCTCATTCCCATATTTAATTCTCTATTCCCAGAACACTTGGAGGGGGCTCTTTTCCTGGTGAGTAGAAGGTCCCCACTCCTGACCCCATTGAAAGTTAACCTCCAGGAGGAACAGCCAGGTCTTCCTCCCTGACTGGGGAGCTGGACGTGGGGTCAGCAACACCAAGCACTGTCCCAACGGCGCTTCACAGTTCAGGAAGAGCTGTCTGCATGGAGTATCTCCTTCACTGGGATGAGGGCTCAGTTATTATTTTGAGAAATGTAAAGGGAGACACAGAAAGGTTAAGTGGCCTCTGAGAACAGTGGATTCCTAAGTGGTGACATGGGGGCTGAACCTGTCTCAGTGTCTCTGGGCCATCAGCATTTGTTCCTCTTGTGACCTGGCGCTCAGTAGTCAGAACACCTCTGGGCAGCTGGGTAAGGAGCTGTGGCTCCTGTCCACCTCCACCCAAGCTGGCTCACTCAGACTTCCTTGGAGTAAGCCCCAAACCCCACCTAAGAAGCCTGTAAAGTTAGGATTTGTTTTACAAATTATTATTATTGAGCTCATTAGTGTTACCCTATTTGTCTTTTACTGTTAGTACTGATTTTCAGATTCACCCATCACAGAGCATCTGGGCACATGCCCAAGACAGATGCATGCTAATTAAACCCTGAGCATCCTCACTCTCGATCTCACACACGTGTATCCCTGTATAATAAACCAGGCAAATGTCAGAATAGTCCGATGGCACTGGAATTGCAGTAAAAGTGGCTAAACTCCGATAGGTACCTCCAGCTTTACAAGTCCCCTGTGGGTTAGACACGTTCTTTTATTGCACCCTCAACCTTCTGGTACCACAACGATAAGCAGGGCCCCATGGGGACTTGCCAAGGCAGGTTTCCACGCTCTTGGGAGAGGTGGAGACCCTCCTGTAGAGTGCAGTAGTTCCTACTTTGATAAGAATGGCTGTGGTGTTAGCCCCTGAGGACAACGGTCATTATTTAAACCAGAGACCTTTGTGCAAGGCTGGTCCCGAGCCGGTACCCTGTCAGGTTCTGTGTCCCCAGAAGGGTTGTGTTCAGACCCAGACCTCGGGGGCTGCCATGCAAACACTCTCTCAGGTGCTGTGTGCACATGGCAACTGATGCCCTAACTTCCCACTCTGGCACTAGAGTGAGATATCAATCCACCATTTCCAAGGGTGTAAACGTCACTCCCAGTGTGAATCTGCAGGGCAGTGATGTTCAGCTGGGGGCCATTCTACTCCCCCCAGGGGACATTCGGTAACATCTGACTATTCGGTTGTCACAACCAGACAAGGTGGTACTGGCATAAAGTGGGCAGAGGCGTGGGATATGCTGAACATCCTACAAAGCCAATGCCCAGGACAGCACCACATCAAGGCGTCAGCTAGCCTCAAGGTCAGCGGAGAAGGTTGAGAACTCCTGGACTAGAGAATTCTTACCTCATACTTCTTGTTCTAAAGACTTTTAAAAGGTTAACATAATTACAATTTACTGCGTTACAAGTGGACCATTTTTATTTCTACCTTCAAACCAACGTGCTTAACAGCAGAGATGTAATCTCCAATATATTTAAGATGTTGCATCTGTATTTGCCATGCATCTTTTTAAATTTACAACAGTTCCTTAAGTCTTTTCTTACTTGTTTAAACACCGAGGTTCTATTTACTACAGGTTAAGAAACCATTATCCAGAATGCTCGTGACCAGATGTGTTTCAGATTTCACATTTAGTTCAATTTTGGGATATTTGCATTATACCTAGCATTCCTAATCTGAAAATCTGAAAACCGAAATGCCCCAATGAGCATTTCTTTGGCGTGTCATATCAGTACTCAAAGTGTTAGATTTGGGAGCATTTCAGATTTTTGGATTAGCGATGCTCAACCTGTGTTTGTGGAGACATACAATCCAGAGGGCACATGGGAGACAGAATATTCTTTTTCTTCCCCAGTAAGAGAAGACCCTGTATCCTGCCTTTAGGAGCATGGAAGCACATTTGGAAAATGAAGGTGCTGTGAGGGTGTCTGTGCTCATACAGTGTGGATAGGAAGAGCTATCAGTACACAGAAACCACTACAGGTTAACATGGTGTCAGGAGACTCGAGAAGGTCAAACTTGGTCTGGACCTTCAAGGAGAAGTTGGGGTTAGAATGGGAAAAAAATGCTGACTGATGTACGACACGCAGGCTTTGCTGAGCAAGCTGAACTCGGTGCCCAGGGCAGAAGAGTGAAGAACAGGATCTGTGTCTGGGAGCACCAGGAGCTGAATTTGGAAAGTGAAGAACCAGATTACAACTTGCCCTGAGGACCAGGTTTCAGCTGCTACAGAAGACTCTGGAGCAATGGATTTATAAAATAAAAGAAGCATTTTCATAAATGCAATTGGTCACTTTGAACAAGTCAAATTATAGGTCAGAAAGACAATTAAGAGATCCTGTGATAATTGAGGACCAGTGAAAAAGGCCACGATGTGGGTGAGTTTTGAGACTGGGTGTTGAATAAATAGTATATGTTCTTGTTATTATCAAGAAGTTAGAGGTTGCCAAAAGTGAAGAGGGAACAGGGGAAGGATGCAGGATTGCGCTCAGTTCTTTGGGGGAAGAAGAAGCAGAGAATGTTCTCTCTACTTCTGAACCTTAAATACTTCCTTTACCTTATAAAACCTGCATCTTCTACCACTTAATTGAAACTTGTCAATATGGAAGTCACGGTGATCTCATAATTGGGCCAATCCAGTTGCTTGAATTTCAACTATTTCAACCTACTTAATTTTCCTATTTTTTTAACTACTTGAATTTTACGTTTTTAGTTCACATTCAATGTGCATTTTTAAAAGTTTGTTTTCATGCAAATATTTCTATTGCATTCAGGCAGTTTGCTATGCCTGGCACAATCAGGAACCTGCAAGGGCAAGGTAGCTCCATCCTTGGGGGTGAAACTGCTGAGCAGAGCAGGAGGGGGTCCTGTGGGTGGGACACCCACCATGCACCCACCCACCCTTCCCCAGAAAGGACTGAACCATACCCAGGGTCAGAACAAGCCACTGAAGGCCCATGAGCAGGAGACAGACAGGCTTAGGTTTGCAATTTTGAAACCATCTTTGTGCTGTCTGAACAAGACCCAGCAGGGGTGAGGGTGGATGGCGGGGACATCTGGGGAGCTACTGCAGGGTCCTCCCAGAATCAGTGTGGTGATGGAGCGTTGGGAGCCCTGGGAGAGGTATTTGAGGGATGGACTGAGAGGCCTTCTTTAGCAACTGGAGGAGACTCCCTTCCAGGTGTCTGGCAGGAGCACCTGAGCAGAGGAACTCAGAGGGAGCTCCTAGGAGGGAGGGAAGCTGCAGAGCCCAGTTTGGATGTGCTGCCTGGGACATGCCTGGAGAGCATCCTGTAGTGAATGCAGTCTGGCAGAGGGGACAGTACCCCTTGCTTTCTGCAGAGCCCCCTCTTCCTCCTCAGGCTTGCATGGACCCTTCCTCCTCCTCCTCCTCTGCCCTCCTCCAGCAGCGATAATGTCCAGAACTCCAGCTCTCAAAGCTGTGCTTTCCCTGCTGACCTGTCTGTCCTAGGACAACCTCACCCTGGCATAGGACTCCAGTCCTACCTTGAAGCCAAATCTGCAGGCACCCTCAGCTGACTCTTGGCAAACTATCTGCCTGCCACCTCTTTCTGGTGCCTTGTGGGTATCTTTTGCTTAACAAAGAAAATCTGAGCTTATTTTCTTTCCTAAAAGAGAAAGGAGAGGGCCTCCTCCTCTGTTTATGGCTTTACCCTTTACCCAGATGTCCAGCCCCCAAATACAGATCCAACTCCTTAGCTGGGGAAGCCCAGTCATTCCGGAAGCTGTGGAGAGTCCGTCTCAGAACTGCGCCCGTCACCACCTTGCTAACCCACAGTTGCTTCTGACCTCTTCTTCCTCTCACCAGCCTTTCAAACTCCAGCGTGTCCTTCACACTGTACTAGGGGCGTTACTTCAGCAACAAGCTGACCGTGTCACCATCCAGCCGCAGCACCCACCGGCCCCTGTGGTCTAAGGACACACACCTAAGCTAGCCACCCAGAGCCCTGCATAGCTGGGCCCCGTCCTGCTCTACACAACTGTCCTGTCCCCACTCCACCATCTCCCATCTCCCGGCATCCTTGCCATACCCAGAACACATGCTGACTCCTCGCCTTTACACCTGCTGCTCTCTGCTTAAATCCTCTCCACCTAAAAAGCCTACTCTCTGTTCAAAGGCCACATCTCTGGGAGCCATCCCTGCCTCCTCCAAGTGAACTAGGTGTTTTGCAACTTATCTCTTTGGCTGTCTATAGTCACAAAAGTCTCCTATCTCCTCTTTGAATCCTTTGATTCTTTGAATCTTGAGGACAAAAGAAGCAAGGGTTGGCCACATTTCAGTTCCCCTGTTCTGAGTCCTGCCTGCCCGTTAGAGGCCCCTGGGAAGCATTTTTCCCACAGCTCTGCCTGGGCCTCCCTGCAGAGATTCCAGTTCCCTTGATGCAGCAGGGCTGGGCTGATGGGATCTTGCAGCTCCCCAGGTGATCAAAATGGGCAGCTGAAGCCGAGAACCAGAGTGAGAAGCCGGAAATCACTGGCAGAGATTTCTACACGGAAGAAGAATTTAGAAGATGTGACTGAGGGGAAGCAGGAAGACACCCCCACACTCAGACACCCAAGGGGATGAATTCAGCAGTCCAAGTGACTCCGCAAGGCTGAAAGCCAAGTTTCTGGAGATCCTGGTATGTTTGTGACAGGGTGGAATTTGCCTAGATGTACTCAAGCCGAATGGAGAAATTGGAAATAAGAAGATTCTACATCATGACCTGGTATGGAAGAGGAAGGTGAAAGATTATCTGAATTCTCCTTACTCTTAGCCCTTCCTCCCAGGATCCACATGCGTGATGGTGTGATTTGTGTGAAACATGCTCCACGCCTACAAAGCAAGAGGCCATGGCATTCTTCGTGTTTCCACCCCTCATCCTCCATGCTCTTTGGAGGCTTCTAAAGTTCTTTAGGAGGATTCCATTACTAACAGAGTGAAGGGAGAGACCCTGGCATTCAAGACTCCAGCAGGTTCCCCTTCAGCTGCCTCAGCGGCCTCCACTCTGTTCCAGGTGTCCTCATTTTGTCTCCCTAACCCAGGAGTGTATTCCCATCGATTTCTCTGCCTCTGCTCAGATACAGCACTGCTGATCCGGTTGTGGGTAAGCAGTGATTTCTGTCTTCTTGAGGTGGAGACAGCCCCAGGCTCCAGCTCAACACCCACCTGGAGGACTTGGGAGTTAGGGCCAGGGCTGCCTTGCCTGGGCCTGACCGCCCATGGGGAAATGAGCCCCAGAATGTCTGAAACCCTCATCCATGGAAAACGTGCACAGGAGCAAAGGATGACATTTGGGAAGGAACAAAATAGCACAACATGTAGGAAGTTGTGAGAGAAAGATTATTTAATCCTCTTCCGAAATGCTGGCTGGGCTCCAGAAGCAGTAGGCAGAAGACCAGTTTAGAAAAGTGAAAACTAATCTGAATAATGATGAGAGCGCTTGTGTCAGGAACCAGCCCAGCAAACTCATTTATAGCCTTGTAAGTGGGGGAATAATTGAATCTTCCTGCAAAAATGAACATGCCACATAAAAGAGATCAAATTGGGTTTCTCTCCCCAGGACACAGAACAGCAACTCATATTATGCCCCATGCAGTTGGATAAACAATTACATAATCAAAAGAAAATATCTTTATTTTAGAGCCTTACAAACGGTGTTTAACTTCATTCTATATGTCAGATTCCATTTAAACTAGTTCCAGGTTTACCTGGTCAGAACCCTGGGGTTTTTTGTTTGTTTGAGTTTTGAAATAATGCTGCATCTGAAATCAGATTCCAAAACACACATTGTTTTGTCAAAAGCAGAAACAATAAGCAGGATTCTTCAACACTGCCTCTCAGGTAATGAGACGCTGCCAACTGTAGCCATTCATGCTTGAAGGAGGAAGCCTGTGTATTTGTGCCTGGGCGGCCTCACCTCATGCAGAAGCGCACTCCAGCCTCTGCTTGGCTTATTTGTAAGTGGCACAACCCCAGGGAACAGAGTACATTTGGATCTGGCCCCCGTGATGGAAGACTGCCAAGAGCCACTCGTAAGATTAATGAGTGGGGAGGTGGGTTTGTATTCGAAATGCACCCAGTGCTGGAAAAGTGAGGGGTACAGGTCCAAGTACCAGGCCTTGCTGGCGAGGGCAGGAAGACTGACACGACCCCACACAGTCTAACTGGCTTTCAGAGTAGGTCTCTCCTCCCCTCTTTTACTGCTTTAGAACAAAAATATTGTGTCACAACTAAAATAGCTCACTTGTCTCTGTGCCCCCATAATAAACTGACAGGTGGTATAGAAACAAAATACAAAGGAATTATTTGCAACCAGAAAAAAATTCAAAAATTATCAAATTGAAAATTAGAAAATCATGGAATAAAGGTTTCTAGACCTGGACACTCATCCTCATGTCGGCTTTCTAGGAAGTGAAATTCTGCTCCCAGGGCAAGCATCTTCATAATATCATCCCCAATCCTTCCTCAATGGCAGGCATCGTTTTAAGGGCTTTACACAGGTCACATCCCACAGCAGGGGAGGAACTGTTAGTAGCTTTGCTTTGTAGTAAGTAGCTGAGGCACAGAGAGGTTACTTATTTTAGTCAAGATCACACAGTCATTAAATATCAGAAATGGGGGAGGAAGGCAGGCAATCCCAGGCCAGGGCACAGGCAGGTACCTGTCACACTATGTCAGCACCATCAGAACTGTCTAAAGGCAGCAACTGCACTAAGCAATTTACAGACATGGCCACCTTTGGTCTACACTCCCTGCAACCTTCTAAGATGGATACCCATCCCCGCAACTTATAGGTGAGGAAAATGCAGCTCATAGAGGTAAGGCAAGACTGACTCCAAGGTCCGGGCATTTAACCACCTGGGGGCAGGGGGCAGGGCACCCTGGTGAACTACTTGCTGCACGAGTCACTTTCAGGGCCTTGCACACCTCAGCGTGTGCCCCGGAGTTGACTGCTTCTGCCCCACAGGAACCATTGGAAACTTCCTCCATTCCTTGGCCTGGCAGTCATTTCCCTAATATGCATTATTGCTGCTCTGAAACACTTCTGAAAAGTCTGAAAATTTACTTCCACATCAACATGTAGCCTATCTACACGTTCTCAGGATATCAATTGTGTACGCACACATGTAAAAACACACGTACATGCATATGCACACATATGCACCTACACACAAAGGCACACACACGCAGAGCACTCCCAGCCTGGTCATTTGCCAACTTTCGGGTCATTATGATCATGACTGCCTCCTAAGGATGGATTCCCCATGTTCTGCTGCTTAGCACCCTACTGTGTTTGTTATTTGGGTTTGGGAACAGAAGCTAGAAACAGCTGATTTTTTTTTTTTTCACATAAGGACAAAGGTTGGAATTCATTAGAAAACCAAGGAAGCGAGAAGGCTGGGGAGATGACAGAGGCCGCAGGTATGGAACATTCTCTCTCCCAGTGGCCTCCAGATCCGAAGGTGGGCCCATTATATATTTTGATGCATCTGGGTGTGCTATCTTTTAAGGGGGCACTGTAGGAAGGAAGAGTCTGGGGTCTATGTCAATGTAGTATGGTTAAGAAGCAGCCCTTGAGCTTCAGGAAGCCAAGGAGGTCGGGGCAGGTTGAGCTTCCTGGACCCTCATGGGTGTCCCGAGGAAAACCTGAGTCCTGTAACATTCCACCTAATTAGTGAGTGTTCCAGCCAGTGCTGCCTGGAGCCAGAAGGGAAGGCAGGGCCCTGTGGCCTGGCCTCTCTGTTGCACTTCCATATAGAGGGCTCACATGGGGCTCTGAGGCTTTGAGTATTACAAAATAAAAGAACATGCGGGCATGGGTGAAGACAGCAAGGTTCTGCCATGAAAAGCCTTCACCCTTCTCATGCCTCCAGAGTAGGAAAGGCAGGGTCACCAGCTTGTGCTCTTTCTACCAATCAAAGGGGCCCATAGACTCGGATTCCTCTTGTGTTAAATACCTCTTTACTGCACTGAAGGAGTCACCTGGCAGACATTGCAGATCTCCGAGAGGGACCATCCACAGACACATCATCCTTTGGAGGTCCGTGCAGCCCACGAAGAGGGGTGAAACCATTTGGAGGTAGAACATGCCAGGGCGGGAAGCTTTGGTCACCTCTCTAACCTGGAAACCAGGCAGTTCCAGGGGCTGACCCCCTCCCTCTTTTCAGTAACCCCCCCACCCACCAACTTCCAGTCCGTCATCCCAGAGGAGCCCTGGCTGTCTTGCTAAAATGATATGCCAGTTTTGCCAACAAACCCAGTGGATGTCTCACTCCGAATGAACAACCACATTTACAAACCTGCACCATCTGGCTGCAGTCCATCCTCCCACCTCCCTCCCCACAGCTCCACCCGCACCACAGAGCCCCTCCACTGAGCCCTCCCCACAGCCACGGCCCCTCCCCACGTTGCAGTGCTGTTCCTTCTTCCTTCCGTGTTCTTTTCTACTTATCTGCCTGCCAAATTCATTTTTATCCTTCCAGATCCAGATGTTAATTCCTCCATGAGGATTTCTTCTCCTACACTTTTTCAAAGATACCCATTTACTAAACCCTGTCTGCTAGGTGTTAAAACTTATACTTTCTACCTCTAGTCTGGATACATGTATAGATAGGTAAAGCGAGAGAGATTTACATACATACATATTGATTATCATATGTATATTGATAAATGTATATAGAGTAATATAGAGATTACATACAAATACATTTCTACCTCTAGACAAGAATGAAGTATGCTTAACTCTATATCCTCAGTGCTAACTGCGATACTCAGTATGTACTAGCTGTTAGGAAACACTTTGTGAGAAAACAAATTGATATATGGAAGGATGTCATTCAGGTTTATAAACATAACTAAACACAGCTGCCCTCCTCTGAAAAGAAGGCATAAAAATCAAGGAAGAAAGTCTGGGAGAATCTTTCTTGTCCTGAGGGACAGTTTAGCACCATGACTAAGAATACAGGTTATGAAGATCCAATGACTGGGTTTAAATCCTTCTTTTACATTGACTAGCTATTTCCTCCCACGCCTCAGTGTCCTCATCTGAACCACGTGGGCGACTGATAATAGCACCTCCCTCCTAGGGTTACTGGGAGGATTAAATGAGCTGATGTGTGTGGAGAACTTAGGCCCTCAAACCCAAAGCAGTGTGTACTCCGTGTATGCCCCTGTTATTATTCCCTTACTGCCTCTCTCCTGCCTTGATGTTCTAGGAGTTCTCCTTCTCCCCAAGGTTCGTAATAATTCACATTGGGAGCTTGTGGACATCGAGGTGACTCAAATCTTCCAAAGGAAAGAAGATGAAGTTTCTTTAATGAGTAGAGGTGTGTTTAAATGGTAGAGGTCCTGGATTTATTTTCTTCTGAGTCTTGCCCAGGGTTGATGACAAATAGGAAGCAGACCCATTTTGAGACATGGCACTACAGAGCTTGGGGCCACAGAATAAATGAGTATTACAAAATAAAAGAACATGGGGGCATGGGTGAAGACAGCAAGGTTCTGCCATGAAAAGCCTTCACCCTTCTCATGCCTCTGGAGTAGGAAAGGCAGGGTCACCAGCTTGTGCTCTTTCTACCAATCAAAGGGGCCCATAACTGGAACTTGCCCATGCGAGCAGTCAATTTGAGAACAAAAATGTTCATTTGTTCTAGAAAATGTATTGAGTACATACTGCAGAACATGCAACGGTTTTATACACTACACCCTGCTCCACACCAGGCCATGAGCACACAGTCTACACCCTGCTCCACACCAGGCCATGAGCACACAGTCTACACCACACTCCACACCAAGCCATGAGCACACAGTCTACACCACGCTCCACACCAGGCCATGAGCACACAGTCTACACCACGCTCCACACCAGGCCATGAGCACACAGTCTACACCATGCTCCACACCAGGCCATGAGCACAGTCTACACCACGCTCCACACCAGGCCATGAGCACACAGTCTACACCCTGCTCCACATCACACCATGAGCACACAGTCTACACCCTGCTCCACACCAGGCCATGAGCACACAGTCTACACCACACTCCACACCAGGCCATGAGGACACAGTCTACACCCTGCTCCATACCAGGCCATGAACACACAGTCTACACCACACTCCACACCAGGTCATGAGCACACAGTCTACACCACACTCCACACCAGGCCATGAGCACACAGTCTACACCACGCTCCACACCAGGCCATGAGCGCACGGTCTACACCACGCTCCACATCAGGCCATGAGTGCACGGTCAACACCATGCTCCACACCAGGCCATGAGCGCACAGTCTACACCCTGCTCCACACCAGGCCATGAGCGCATAGTCTACACCACGCTCCACATCAGGCCATGAGCACACAGTCTACACCCTGCTCCACACTAGGCTATGAACACACAGTCTACACCATGCTTCAAATCAGATCATGAGCACACAGCCTAACACTATGCTCCATACCATATCACAAGCACATAGTCTAGGCCACACTCCATACCAGGCCATGAGTGCACAGCCTGCAGCATGCTTCAAACTAGATGACAAGCATAGTCTACACCACACTCCCCACCAGGCCATGAGCCCATAGTCTACACCATGCTACTTCATATCATATGATGAGCACATAATCTACACCATGCTGCATACCCAACAAGGTACTACATTTGGAGATGCACAGGTGAACAAAATGACACCCTGACCTTGTAGAGCTTAGTCTAGCAAAGGAGAAGAATATTCATGTTTGTATTAAACACTGTGAGGGAAGTACTCTACACGCTGTAAGGATCTAGGGCAGAGTGACCTTCCCTAGGATTCAGAGTCAGAGAAGGTTTCCTGCAGGTGACACATGAGCAGAAACCTGACAGCTGGGAAGGAGTTAACGAGGACAAGAAGGGAAGATGTTTTCTCCATGGGAGTCAGAATTAGCACAGGTGCTAGAAGCTGGGGAGCTTGCACAGACACTTCTGGGACATTTGTGTACCATGGAGGAAGCAGGCCAAGGGAATGCAGGCCATGTGGAAGATTTTTCCCCTATCCTAAGAATAATGGGAAATGACTGAAAACTTTTAGGCAAAGTCATGACTGTTTCCCTTCACAGAATGGAAGAAATGGTGGAGAAAATCACCTGTGTGGCCCCGTGGGAAAATCAAGACTATATTAGAGGTACTGGATAATTGATGTTACCCAAAACCAAAGAATTCTGGATGGAGCTTGCATTTAGTTTAAAACAACCTAATGAAAGAGAAAACTCTGACAAGGCTTCCTGTCATATTCATCACCCTCTTTGGTACTTCAAGCTTGGACTCTGTGTACCCTCTGAAGGTCAGTGTGACCTCCAGCCTACAAGCCACTGAAGGCCCCCAAGTCACCTATGATGGGCTGCCGCACTGTCCAATTTAGTTTAACTGCTGGTAAGGGATCATTTTTCTTTTGGAAGCTTCTTGTTTTAGTTAACCCAATCAGATACATCGTCTCTTCCTTACTTTGGAGGTTATCTCTGTCTACTAGAATGTCATTCATTACTGCTCCCAAAATTTGTATTAATAAATGCTCACTATGGTTCATATTTCTTTACTCGAACACGTGGGATTTGTGTCCACAGGGACTCTGCTCTGCTTGGTGTCACTGCGGTTTGCTCTGCTGTGGATTAAAACCCCCTCTTTATTTATTTATTTCCTCCACTGGCCACCTGGGAGCAGGCTGAAGAGTAGGCAACTGGAAGAAAAAATACCTTCTACACCATTGCGCTTTCCAGTTTTCTGCCGCTTTTTTATTCTCCTTTCATTCATCACTTATTCTGCCTTTCAAAATACCCATGTTCACTGACCCCAACAGCGAAATAACTTCATAAACTTTCATCTATTTTCTGAAGCTTCCTCCCACACGCCTACCATGAAATCATTCGCCACCAAGCCACCTCCTCCACAGACATTTTCAGAACAAGTGAATACACACAGCCCTTTTTTGTGTTTGTTTTTTTGGCCTAGACAGACCACAGATCCCTAAATAGAAGTAAGAAAATATATTCACTAAAGAACATCAAAACCAAGATACATCACGTACCATGTAAAGCTGGCCACTAAATTGAGCAGTAATTTTACCACAAACAGAAATGATGAATATGTTTTTCAAATGAAAAACTCCTGAGAGTGAAGCTATAAAAATCACATTACTATTGTTACATATTCATGTGACTAGGAATGCATCAATAAAGAGACATTCAAGAGGCCATATATTCTATACATATGGAGACCATATGTCTCAAGTTTTCTGGGAAAGAAATATTATGTCCTGTGTACCCATATGCACAGTCATCCTTGCTGGGCCATGTGTCCCAAATTTTGTCTGAGAAAATATGGCCACTATAGATAACATAAACAGTGACTGCAAAACCCAAGCAATGTAGCTGGTGACGTGCGTAACTACAGTTGCTGCAGCAGGGGGTTTTGAGAGAGAAGAAGACGCAGGAAGCAGCTCCAGGGTGCAAGGATAGAGTCTCTTATAATTATCACAGGATATGGAAGAGCAAACAGTATGTTTTTGAAACTTTTCAAAGGTGGTGGTGCAGAAAAGAAACAATCTGAAGCATTCATAGGCATGTTGCAGCAAAAATGTTTTGTAGCCAGCATTTTCAAAAACATTTGCATTGGAGGAAAGCTCACCCTGGCATTGTGGAATTAGCAATTAAAGAACAGAAATAGCTAGACCATTATAAATGAAATTAATGAAGACTTTAAAGGCTAAACACTGAGAGTGGCAGACACAGGCAGCATGGAGTAACTTGGGTGGGGGCAGCACTCAGACTGGCAGTTCTGATGATCTATGCATGTGGTCAGGAGTGACCTGGGACAAATGGACAAGAATGGGCATTTTCCTACCTACACTGGAGATGAAAGAACTGCCTGTTAATATCAGGAGTCTGCTGTGAGTTTACTGACTATAATTTCTTTGATAGCATGTATATTTATGTCTGAGTTAACCATTGAGTCAAGTACCAATAATTCTTTTTAATACTGTCAGAGCAGGAAAAGGAGAAGGAACAGACAGAGGTGGCTCTGTGGCAACAAAGGTTTATTGAACAAAGATTTGCAGAGGCGGACATCAGCTAGCACTGGAGGCCACACCCCCTTACAGGCTGGGGTAATTATAGGTCCGGGAGGGAGAGGTCTGGGCTTGTTGTGAAATGGGGTGGGCAGTGTGGTTAGCTGATGATAAGGGAGGAATTCTTGGGGGTCAGGAGGTTAGGCCTGGGACTTGTCTGGCAGGATAGTTTTTACGGCCTGAACCTTAAAAACTAGTGGAATATTCCACTCTGACCAGGGTTTGAAAAATGACGGGATGTAGCTTACGTCCCGTCATTTTTCAAACCCTGGTCAGAGTGGAAAATTTGTTTCAAAATGGTGTAGCTTGGGCTAACAAATACCTTTGTACGAAATTAAGGTTAAAAGTTTCGCTTCTGGAATCGTCTGCCCTGCTTCAAGACCCAGCATCACCAACTACGAAGTGTTACTTAGACTCTTTAAGCTTCAGTTTCCTCATCTGCGAAATAGAGAAAACTTCTAGTAGCTAGCTATGAAATAAAGAATTCAACCTGGTCCAAAGAGAAATCTGGTCTTTTCCTTTGGTCCCTGGGAGGTGCTCTCTAAACACTTGGAAAGCCTGAGTGTCTTAGTGTCCTGATAAACGTGTCTTAGTTTACTTGGGTATGTTGGGCCACCCCAGTCTAACGACATGATTTAGGAAGAGGGTTTCAGGTCACATGTATCAGTTTAACCTCAGGGGATTTAGAGGCTAAGGTCAGGCATGTCTACATGAGTCATCTTCAATAAAATCTCTGGACACCAAGAGTTGAGTAGCTTCCCTGGCTGGCAACATTTCTGTATGTTTCGTCACATGTCATTGCTGGGAGAAGTTAATGCCGTGACTGTACTGGGAGGAGCAACTGCAGTTCCACGCTTTGAACCTTCCTAGATCTGCCCTGTGCACCTCTTCCCCTGGCTGATTTTCATCCTTTTGTTGTAATAAACTGTAACCATAAGTATAACAGCTTCCAATGAGTTTGTGAGTCCTTCTAGCAAAATATCAAAACTGAGGACTGTCTCGAGGACCCCCTAATCGCAATTGGTGTCAGAAGTGAGAGTGGTCTTAGGGACTGTTCCCTGACTTGACACTATCTCATTCATTTGTTGTGAGGCTTAAGAGACAATCCATGTAAAGTGCTAAATGCACTGCCTGCCACCTGTTGAATGTACATAATAAAGGCGGTTGCTGCTGCTGCTGCTGTTATTACTGTTGTTGCTAAAATCCTGAATTGGGAAATCTATAAGTGGTATTAAGGAAAGTTGTCTTAAAGGGGTTGGACCCAAACACTGCGTCAGATCATCATTCTCCAGCAGATGGACACAGAGCCCCTCAGGGACACCATAAAAAAGAAGAGGGCCTTAACATATTCCCACCTACTTTCAACCATGACCCACTCTGATTTTTAATATTGGCATTCTTCATAAGAGTTCCCTTGAAGAAAGCATTCCATAGGTTAAAAACTACTATAAAAACCACTCTCCTAAGCTATCAGTCAACAGAATCCTGCTGGGATGAAACCTGCTTGGTTCTGCATAGCCAAATTTTTTGATCTAGTGTTGATGCATATAAATAACAAAACCCTATAAGTAAAGATACATACAATAAACTACAGGTTATGGTTTTGTTTTTCACAAGCTTCAACTTCTTTGAACAGAAGCAAATCAATTCCACTTGGTGAATCTGGTACCCCAATATAGGACACTTTGCTGCAGTTTGAATTATGACCCAAAGATAGGCCAGTTGTGTGAACTGGCCTGGTGGTTTGGGAAGCCTCTCTCTCCTCCCAATTCCCTATAGAGAGGGCAAAGGCATCTTAATGTGAAAGTGAGTGAAGCAAAATGTAGTTGCTAAATCTGCTGAATCAACAAACCTAGAACATTACAGGCCAAATGAAAAATACCTTTTTTCATTATCATATACTGATTCCCTCTGGAATCATGGATGGTAAATAATTACACACACACACACACACACACACACACAATCACACCATAAGACACAAGTGTTCTAGTATCTTTGCCTTAATGGTGGATGTCAGAAAACATGAGGTTGTGAAACATCCGTGAATCATGCTGGGCAGATAATTCCTTGCTGCTGAATTCGGGATGTTCTACAAAAATCCCTCTGACCTGAGTTGACCCAGATAACCTTTAGACAAAACTCACAGGCAGCTGACAAAATAGAGCATTTTGCAGGTGACATTGGAAAAACACACATACACTGAAGGAAAGGCACAGCTATCCAAACTTTCGGCTACATCAAAAGAAATGCGACTAATGAAATATGTGTACTTAAGGGGTAAACGTTTCCATCGTTTAAAGACTGAACTTTGAACAGTTTCAGATAGAAAGACTGGTACTTCTGTAATTAGAATACCAGTCACAAGGAACGCGCAATCACAAATTCCATAGTCAAATGCATCTGAGAAATGTCCTTCTGTATACATTATTTCTTGGAAGGCCATCATGCATGAAGAGTTCAGCTCCTGTCTGAATTCCTGTGTGTGATTTTTTTCAGGCAATTACAAAGGTTTACCTGGCAGACCTCATGAGGGAAGCCACCCTCCCAACAGGAGAGCTGGGGCACACAAGGTCTTACCTTCCCTCGGGAGAGCTGCAGGCCAGGCCAGTCATGTGCTTACACATACCCGAACTCCATCCCAGTCACCTGCATTCCAAGATCTCTTCGCGAGGGGCCTACCCAGAGGCTCCCTCAGCCCCCTCTAGGTGACCTCCCTGTGGGGAGAGAGGAGCGGGAATCTGGAAAGAATTTCTCCACATTGACTCAGTACTTGATACTTCTCCAGTTCTAGCACTTTTCCAACCCTCCCACACCCTGGCTCCCAGTACATAAAACTGCCAGAGCCTTTTCTGTTCAGGGCTCTCTCATCAATGAGATACCCCCGACTCTCCAGGTCTGTGCTAATTCACCTGACCTTCAACCTTGTACCATTCCATGGGGGAAAATGGGGTGGGGTAGTCGGCGCTTCCCCAGCTTCAGCCCCTTGATTGTGCCATTGTTGTAGGAAGGGATTAAAGGCTGCATAGTGACTTTCCTTTTGAGTTACTGACTTAATCAGCTACTCCAACACCTGGCAGCTCAGCTGGGCCCCTGGCAATGCATGTAACAGTATTAGAGGCTCCAAGAAATCTTTTTGTCAAGAAATATACTTAACCAGGCATCTTACAAACCTATTTGACCATGGGGAGCTTTTGTTATGTGACTTCTACCAATAATGCCCTTTGTGAAATCACAGAATTTTAATATAAACTCTGAGATAAGAGAGTGACTGCCCTATAAATTGCTGCAGGCCAGTACAGGCCTCATAGAGGAATCAGGGAAAATGAGCAAAAATGCATATCAGAAAATTGGAACTGCCTAACACAGCTCTGGCTATGTGTTTCATAAGCAACTTAACTTGAAAAGATGTGACTGTAACATCAGAACCACATTCACGTTAACTGCCTTTGGAAATCCCCAGCATCCGCTCTATTCCTAAGTATTCTGTTCGTGAACACTATACTCAAAGTACAGATTCAGACTGACTGACAAACATTTGATTGGTTTGTGTAACGGATTCAGATAACAGAGTAGACTTAACTAGTTCTAGGGTAGAATAACTAGTACCGTAATTGGCAATCACAGTAGATCAACCAGGTTACCTGCCTCTTTCCAGAAGGCAGAGCCAAGGAGGATTCTACCTGGTGGTCACCCTGCCTCCTTTCAATCACACAAGCCCAAGGGCAGCCATATGAGCAAAAAATGCAGTGGACATTGAAACTCAGTGGAAGCCTATCAGATGACTCCCTCTCATTCATCACTGCGCTGGGTGCTGAAGTGGTTGATGTGGCAGCTGCAGACCCTGTTACAGAGGAGTAGAAAGTCCTCATGAATGGGAAGAGGACAGCCAAGAGTCCAGCAGACAGCACCAATGTGAACTCCAGTTTGGAGAGGTAGACGCCATCATAAGCTGGAATGTTCATATAAAACAATGTCCTCATGCCTTCAGACCCCTGGAGAATGGGCACCACAAGGAACGGTGACAGGAAGGACTCCGTGTATTTAGCCCTGAGACTGTCTCTAATCTGACACTCCAGTGGGATATAACAGGATATAGAATCGTCACCTTTCAGAAAAGATCCAGGTGCTGAGTCCCTACGCTGCAGTGCTGAGAGCAATTGGAAAAGGAATAAAAGTGAGTCATTAAAATGACAGCTTAAGAGATTTAGCAGCAACCACATAAAAGGCAAGATAAAAGTTTATTGAGACTATTAAACTTCATGGTGAGAGCAGAAAAGGAAGCTTGGAGGAGACGGAGCTGATAACAAGGGACCATGAAGGAGGCGCCTATGCTCACTGGCTGAGACCAAGATACAGGTGGGAGAGTGGCAAAAGCTTTCCAAGTTGGAATGAAAGAAGCAAGTCATTATCAGAGCATCACATGGTGTAATGAGAAACCATATGTCTTACAGCAACTGATCCAGATAAAATTTAAGTAGGAAAATCCACTAACTTTGTTGTCAAGCACCTGCTGAGGGCATACTACAGACACGTGTTGACATGGGAGAAAGGGTATGTTCATAAAAACATCTCAAAAAAAACTGCTATAACTTTCATTGAATTGGTAATTCCTCTGAGCTAGTAAAATTTCTTTACTTTTCTTTTCTTTCTTTCTTTCTTTTTTTTTTTTTTTTTTTTTTTTGAGACAGAGTTTCGCTCTTGTTGCCCAGGCTGGAATGCAATGGTGCAATCTCGGCTCACTGCAACCCTGCCTCCTGAGTTCAAGTGATTCTCCTGTCTCAGCCTCCCAAGTAGCTGGGGTTACAGGTGCCCACCACCACACTCACCTAATTTTTGTATTTTTGGTAGTGATAGGGTTTCACCATATTGGACAGGCTGGTCTCAAACTCCAGACCTCAGGTGATCCACCCACCTCGGCCTCCCAAAGTGCTGGGATTACAGGTGTGAGCCACCACACCCAGCCCAAATTTCTCAGAATATAATGCTGCGCTGCTCCGGTTGGTTGCAGACACAGAGTGTTCTCAAATGCAATCTCTACAATTAAGGTGAAAATTAAATACTCCTAGGAAACAAGAAACTAAAATATGCACGCCACAAACTCAGAGCCGTGCTTAGCCTCAGCCCTCAAATTGCTGCGAAAGTTACTAAATGTGCAGTCAATGCTTTTCAAAACCTTTTTCACCAAACCGGGGGTTTATTACTGTAACAATAGCTATAAAGGCCTTGAGTTCCTCAGAGGAATTTTATATAGTCAAGGAAAAACTTCAAGCAGCCTGTATGATGCTTTCAGCACTACAAATGGCCTGGGCAGCAGCGGGATGATCTAAGAGCCCGTGTTTCATGCTTGGGCACCAGTGAAGTGTCCGGCCCTGAGTGGGCACTGGGGTTTGTTTCATAGCTGAGAAGGCAAAGCTGCCTACTTGGAAACCCTGCACTCAAGGCTGCCCAGCATGCATGACCTTGAAGTAGACTTCTGATTCTAGCAGACTTGAGCAAAAATGCATCAAACAGTGGCCTTTTTCCAAAGTAGAACCACATCAAGTGCACATGGAAGACAGCAGGATGTGCCTTAGAGCAAGACTGAACCAGATCTGAATCCCAGCTCTGCTGCTCAGGGATTATCCAAACTCAGTAAGTTTATCCAGACTTCCCCAGTAGCATAGATATAAAATAGACTGTCTAGAGTTGCTCCAAAGATGAAATGAGATAAAATATTTATTCATTATTCATTGACCCATATTTATTGAGTGCCTCCCATGTGACAGGAGCTGTTTTAGACACTGGAGGTGCAGTGGGGATTAAGAGCAGAGTTAATTTGAAATCTCTGCCTCCGGGACCCTGTCTTCATGTTCAGGGTCTTCTGCAAGAGGGAACACTGGGCCTGCCTCCCTACCGGCCTCACTTGCCCCAAAGAGGGACTGGCAGATTATTTGATGTGTGAACTTAGAAGAAGGAGCTGCCCATGGGTGTGGTGCTTTCTCTCTGTGAGCTCTTGGGGCCAATTCCGCTCCTGCTGTGAGGAGCAGACCCACAGATGGGGTTCAGTGAAATGGGAGGGGATGTCATCAGAGCCCTGATGGAGTCCTAGGTCAGACCGCATTCCTAATTGCATTGGATCTGTTCAATGCTGATATTTTAATCCTTCTGTTTAATTCTGTTTGGGAGAAGTGTGATCAACGATCACATTCAAAAACCCAATCTAAGCAAAGGCATATGCTCTTACAGGGCTTGAGTTTCTGTAGGATGAAGGAGAAATTAACATGCAAAGAAATACAATAAACATGGATGTCTCAGAGGGTGATAGCTACCATGAGGAAATAAAACAGGGATGGAGAGCAATGGAAATGAGGGCTAACAAAGTACCTGATCCTATATAGACACTGGATACACTGAAGTGCCTTCCCTCCCTCTAAACCAACAGTAAATATAGGTAAGACTCCTTAAATAGGTGTTTCTGGATTTTGCAGTATTATAGAGTTAGCGTCTTGAACCTCAGTTACCCTTAGACAATAGGTATGCAGAGGTGCATGTCAATCAGATTCTAGTTGAGGTATATCTGCATAACAAGTGTTCTGTTACAGGTAGACAGGCATGAGCAGGGCATGAGAGAGCTCCCCCGCACTCACTGGAAGTGTCGGGTGATGGTTAGGCAATTAACACATTGCCTCTCTAAAAGTGATAAATTGGGGCGCCAGGAAGAGGCCTTTTCCTGATGGTCTACACCTGTTAACATTAAAGTGTTAATTAAAGGCAGACCCCATGGAGAAGCAACTTCCTGGGCACGCACATTAAAAAACAAAAATGGTGAAGGGTTACCTTCTGGGGACACTCCACCAGAAAAGGGAAGAATGCCTCAGATGGGCATGCAACTCCCTAAATGCACTGTGTGTGCTCAATTCCCAAGGGTAAGGAGGGCACTGTGCATATGGGCAGCCCACCCTAAGGGGAGTCATGGGAAGGGGGCCATCCTATAAAGGCCCAGGATCAAGGCGAAGGCCCCCTTTCTTTCTCTCTCTCTCTCTCTCTCTCTCTCTCTCTCTGACCTACAGGTGCCCAATTGGATCTCTTCCAAGCAAATTTTTCTTTCTTTCCTGTTCTAGAGCCTTTTTTTCCCTTCTTTTTCTTTCTTTCTTTCTTTTTTTAAATTATACTTTAAGTTCTGGGGTACATGTGCCAATCTTGCAGGATTGTTACATAGGTATACACATGCCATGGTAGTTTGCTGCCTCCATCCCCCCGTCACCTACATTAGGTATTTCTCCTAACGTTATCTCTCCCCAACCTCCCCACACCCTACTATCACTCCTCTAGCCTCCCACCCCCCAACAGACCCCAGTGTGTGATGTTTCCACCCCATGTACATGTACAAGTGTTCTCATTGTTTAACACCCACTTATGAGTGAGAACATGTGATGTTTGGTTTCCTGTTCTTGTGTCAGTTTGCTGAGAATGATGGTTTCCAGATTCATCCATGTCCCTGCAAAGGACATGAACTCATCCTTCTTTATCACTGCATAGTATTCCACAGTGTATTTGTGCCACATTTTCTTTACCCAGTCTATCCTTGATGGGGATTTGAGTTGGTTCCAAGTCTTTGCTATTGTAAACAGTGCCACAATGAACATACATGTGCATGTGTCTTTATAATAGAATGATTTATAATCCTTTGGGTATATATCCAGTAATGGGATTGCTGGGTCAAATGGAATTTCCATTTCTAGATCCTTGAGGAATCGCCACATTGTCTTCCACAATGGTTGCACTAATTTACACTCCCACCAACAGTGTAAAAGTGTTCCTATTTCTCCACATTCTCTCCAGCATCTGCTGTCTCCAGATTTTTTAATGATCCCCATTCTAACTGGCATGAGATGGTATCTCAATGTGGTTTTGATTTGCATTTCTCTAATGACCAGTAATGATGAGCATTTTTTTATATGTTTGTTGTCCATATGAATGTCTTCTTTTGAAAAGTGTCTGTTCATATCCTTCACCCACTTTTTGATGGGGTGGTTTGTTTTTTTTCTTGTAAATTTGTTTTAATTCTTTGTATATTCTGCGTATTAGCCCTTTGTCAGATGGGTAGATCGCAAACATTTTTTCCCATGCTGTTGGTTGTCGGTTCACTCTAATGATTGTTTCTTTTGCTGTGCAGAAGCCTCATTAGATCCCATTTATCTATTTTGGCTTTTGTTGCCAATGCTTTTGGTGTTTTAGTCATGAAGTCCTTGCCTATGCCTACGTCCTCAATGGTATTGCCTATGTTTTCTTCCTGGGTTTTTATGGTATTAGGTCTTATGTTTAAATCTTTAATCCATCTGGAGTTAATTTTTGTATAAGGTGTAAGGAATGGGTCCAGTTTCAGCTTTCTGCACATGGTTAGCCCGTTTTCCCAACATCATTTATTAAACAGGGAATCCTTTCCTCATTGCTTGTTTTTGTCAGGTTTGTCAAAGACCAGATGGTTGTAGGCAACGTAGACTCAGACTCAGGCCCTGAATCTAAGTATTAGTCTCCCACTGCTACTGTAACAAACTCCCACAAATGTATTGTCTTACAGTTATGAAGGCCAGAAGTTTGAAACAAGTCTCAGAGGGTGACTGTCAAAGTCTCAGCACATCTGCATGCCTTCTAGAGGCTCGAGGAGAGAATCCAGTCCTCATGTTTTCCAGCTTCAAGAAGTTGCCTATACTCCTCAGCTTGTGGCCCCTTCCCCCATCTTCAAAGTCAGCCACAGTGGGTCGAGTCCTCACAGAGCATCATTCTGATTTCCTCTTTTGCCTCCGCTACCCTCTTTAAGAGCCCTTGGGAGTACATTGACTCCACCCAGGTAATCCAAGATAGTCTCTGCACTTCAAGGCTCTTAACCTGATCTCACATGTGAAATCCTTTTTGCTACACAAAGGAAATCTACTCATAGATTCCAGGGATTAGGACGAGGCTATCTTTGAGGGGATATGATTCTGCCCATATCACTCTGTGTCCCAGAGCTTTATGTAAGTGGAGAATCTGCTACCTGATGTTTCCAGGCTGACATTGTCCTGCCATTGTCCCTTTAGCCTGACACCACCAGAAGAGGCTCCGACCTTTGTGCAACTCTACTTAGAGGAGACCAGGCCATGTGTTTTCTCTTAGGAAGAGAAGGGAGAGCAGAGCTGCTCATTTGACTGTTATGAGTGATCTCTCATTTTTGGTGGGAAGAGAGAACAGTAAATTAAAATACAAACCCTTCATCATTACTCTTTACCTACTTGATTACTTAGCATAAACTGACTTTATACCACACAGCAATTTAACCTCAGGATTCTAATTAACATTCATGAATGAATCTTGCATGGTTAATTCATTACATAAAATATATACTCCTTGAAGTTGTCTTGTTACTTTAATTGTCATCATGTGTATATTAAGTTATTGCAGAGTTATTAGTAAATCATTCATAGTTCTACAGGTTTAGCCGAAGTAATTACCATCATCCCATTTTCTGGCCCTGTGGTTAAGTACTGGAGTCACTGTTATATGATTTTATACAACACATAACTTTCACAATCAGGACAGCCCCTGCTGTCTCATATTTCACAATCAAAAAGTGATGCACAAAGAATAAAATATCATTATTTAACCAGAAAACTTTGCATGGAGCTTTAATACAGCATAAAGTTAGTCTAAATTTTGAAAGAAATTCTGAAATCAGAATTGGGGTGGAAATGACCACATGATTTTAAATACGGCGGAAGTCTCTACTGGACTGGCAATGCAATCTCTTTTCTTTATTCCGTCAGAGCCTGTGTTGTGCCAGTCACATTCCCTAAGCTACTAAGAGACCAGTTTGCAAGAGTGGAGAAGCCAGGCTCAGAAACCAGAAAGGTCTAGATTGGAAAAGTGCCCCAACCTGGGAGGAGACACAGTATCCAGTGTTTGTCATCTCCTAACAGTGACAAAGAACTTGACTCAAGTCTCTTCGTCTGTAAAATAGAGTTAGGTAAAAAACTGAGAGGCCTCTCCAACTATCTCTTGATGCTATCATTCTAAATAGGTTACTGAGAGGCTGTTGGTTGAGTCTTGGTTCTTTACACAGTGAATCATGGCTCTGGAGATTGTGGCTGAATGCTGGGGGCGTGTTGGTTGCACTCTCTCACTCTGCCTTTTTCCTCTCTTTCCTCCATGCCAAGGTCCAGTTTACTGAGCATCCAAAGAAGATCTAAGGAGAATCAAGGACTCCAAAATATCCCCTGATAAACAGAGCCATTTAGGTTTTCCTGAATTTGCTGTATATTTGTACATTTAGCTTTCTCTTTCCCCAGTTCTTCCTTCACGGATGACCCCCTGTACTCATAAACCTGTATGAATTTAGTCAGCTTCCTCTTCCCACCTGAGTTATTGATCCGTGAATCTGTAAGTTTGAATTGTTTTCCTTTTCTCCTATGAGAACTTTTCCAGACAGAATTTCTGGTTAATCCTTTCTTATTTCATCAAGTCTCTTCTTCCTTTCATTACAAACTACTCTATTTCTGGACTATATCTCTTTTCTAGAAAAATTTTCTAGCATCTTCCAATAGTATGTTACTAAGAAATAAATTTCATTTGAACATTACTGACTGTTTCCCCAGAAACAGTAGGATTCATTGGGCATATCACTTGAGAAAAACATTTGTGAATGGCTCCTAAATTAGCCGGAAGAGGCTAGACTCTGCATCAGTAATAACCTCCAAATCTCAGTGATTTAACAGCAGTGGATTTTTCTCACTCACACAGCATGCAGGAGCACCAGGGCATCTCTCTATGTGGCTACTCAGGGATCCAGGTTGTGCTTGTCTCAATATCTAGCCACCTGGACTGCTCCCACAGGGAGAATAAAGGAACTTGGAAAGTTCGCTGAAGCTCTTGAGTGCCTGAGACCAGAGGTCCCCACGTCCCTTCACCTGTGTCTCATTGCCTGGGACTAGTTACACAGCCTCGCCCACAGTAAGAAGCCTGGGAGGTGGATTCTCCTCTCTGCAGAATGCTGAAGGTGAGCAAGGTCTTGGGGAGCACTGCCATCTACCACCTTCCTAGTAAAGAGGAAAAACACAGGTGGCCCCAACAGGAGGCAATCCTAACTTTTCTCCAATGTATGACTTGGAGATGTGTGTGTGTGTGTGTGTGCGTGTGTGTGTATGTGTGTGTCCACCGTGACTGTCAGAGTAAGCCAAGAAGCCCAGCCCCAAGCTGACAACACAAAGAGACAAGCAGGCGCTTTCGGCATCAGAAGGGCTATCCATGGACCTGGTGAGCCTGACAGCAAGGTGGGGGTCAGTGGATCATGTCAGAGGACACAAGGGAGGGGAGGGGTGAAAAGCCAGGATAGGAAGATGCCCCCACTTCCTCCATCATGCTGTGCATTAGTGATAAGAAGGACACTCCACTTGTGAACACCATCAGCTGACTCGACACTCATATTCCTCTTGGTTACTTTAACTTTTTAACAACCCCATCTTGTGAGTATTGGCAAGGAGTGTGGCAGCTCCTCACATGGCTCGTATTGCCTGAGGAGCTGGAAAGGGGGTGCCGCACAGGCAGTATTCTCAGAAATAAGAATATGTTTAGCTGTAGACCTTTGAAATAGACCCCTTCTAGCAGGACAGATCAGGGAGCAGGTAAAGGTTTCACCTCAGGCAATAGCCCAGGGCACAGTCACACCAGTGACTAAGCTGATAATTAAAGCAGAGGCCTAAGGAGGCAGCACTTCCCTCCACGTGCCAGTCCCAGTGAGCCATGCCAGCCCCAGTGGGGTTTGCCTGCCCCAGCTCACTGTGCATCTCTGCTCAGAAGAGCACAGGGTACACTTCTGTTCTCTTGCACCTCCTGCCTCAGGAGGATCTGGTCAGAGAATAGCTAGAAGCTTCTCAGGACAGCCTCCAGTTCACTGGGAAGTAGCACAACATAGCAGGAGAGAACATCCCAGCGAACACACCACGTGGCACCACCTAACTGTGTCAAAAGCTGGAAGACCTTTACCTACTCAGGTGTGTAGTAAAACAAGAATTTCCCCATCAGCCATGTAGAACTCTTGCTTCTAGCATGGGCAGCAGGAGCCAAGAGTAGTTGTCTGCATCGCATTGCCTTGGTTGGGTGCCTGCTGGATTATAACACGCCAGAGCAGGACTTGAGAAACCGCCGCAGGGTGGCTGGGACGCTGTTAGACCCACCCATGGGTGATGTCTTCTGGCTCATGCAGCCACCCTGATCCAATCAACTATGGCCACAGTAACAGCTGGGGTTGCCCATATCACAAACCAACAGTTGCAAAAATAGCACAAAATATCTTTAAGAAATCAATAACCATTACAAAGTCATTTTGTATGTAATATAGCTCCTGAAACTTGATGTGCTCAACCTTGATCCACCCAGCAAACTGAGGATCTGGAAGTGCATTAGGTACACCTAATCCAGGGTGTTAAGTACCCTGGAAGGAGATTAACCACCATACAAAGAGCATGTTGCCTGCCCTCAGGGAGTTCTACATCTGTGATTTTACCAACTGAATAATTTCCTATTTACTAATGAGATGAGATAGCTGTGAATTCACATTCATGCACCTTACTAACTGGTAAATCTACCAACAGCATGCTTATTAATCTGTCTCTATTACTGTCAAGATGCATTAAGATTATAGTTAACCTCCAAAGTATTATTTCTCAGATTCTATCCTAAGAAAGGACAGATCATCATTTCTGTCAAAACACAAACAATTTCTTGCTGCTTAAACATCCCTCCGTACTCCCCCTAACTGGACGCATTCCCAAGGTTCACATCAAATCTCACCTCTTCTCCGATTCCTTCTCAGACCAGCCCAGATGCTCTTGTTTTCTGAATTCTGATGGCATAGACTCCTTGTATAATTAATTTACTCATAATCCTTTCACGTAATTTTATCTTACCATGACCATTGGAGCATAAAATTCTTACTGGCAAAAGTATCTATCCATTGTATCTAACATAATATTTTTCCAAGAGTAATGTTTAAAAAGTAGTTGTTAGTTGATTGAACTACTTAAAAGGAATCTGGGGCCATTCGCAATAGTATATGATAACAGGATGGAGCTAGAGAGACTCCTCAATCTTAGCTTGGCAATTTACCAATGGTTTGACCTGAGCAACTTCACCCCTTTCAATGTTGGCTTCTAAATCTATAAAAAGGAAATAATAATGCCTATATAATGGGTGGTTTTGAAGACTACATAAATACTAACCTTTTTAAATATACTACTAGTTAGCTACTCAACATTGATTCTCTCCTTTCTTGCTAGCAAAAATTCTAGTTTTGTTTAACGTGACAAAATACTCACAATACTCACCCTGACCAACTCAGTTCTAGCCAGTGAGGCAGATGCGGAGCTTTGCTAAGTATTTCTGATTTTCTTTTCATGAAATAAGACACTGCTTCTTTCTTCTTCCTCCTCTTCCTTTTCCCCATTCTTCTCCTTTTTCCTTTCCTCCTACTCCTGTTCATCTTTGTCTTTGCATTCATCTTTATCTTCTTATTTTCCTACCTGAAATGTGAGTGCAAGTTTGGAGGAAGTGCCTCTATTTCATGCCCATGAGAGGAACACTATCATTAATTCAGCAGACATTATTGAGAACCCACAGTGTTCTTAGCATCTCAAGGCACAAAAGACAAATATGGAGCTCACATTCTCATGGGATATGAGTAGCAATAAGCAAATATGTTAGGTAAATAATACAGTATGCTAGATCCTGCTGCAGGGGCAAGGGAGTGGGAAAACAAGACTGGCTGCTGTGGGGTCAGTAGCAATTTTGAATAGTGTGGGAAGGGTGGACCTTCCAACTTAGAGGTGATTTTTGAGCACAGACTTAAAGAGGTCAGGAAGGGAATCAGGCCAGTGCTCAAGGGAAGCACTCAAGCAGAGGGGACAGTCAGTTCCCTGAGGTGGCCCTAAAAGGGTGGGTGGTGTTTCTAGGAACATCAAGGAGGCACTTGGGAAGGCAATGGGGTCAGAGGGTACAAGGACCAGCCCTTGTTGGGGGTGTGCCACTGGAAGAACTCTGGCTTTTACACCAAGTGAAATGAAGAGCCCTTGAAGGGTAACCCAAAAGGTGACATTTCTGACTAATGTTTCCAGAAGTTCATTCTGGCTACTACATGTGAAGGAACTATAGTATAGGGTGGCATGAGAAAAAAAAGAAAAGGCTTTTGCAATATCCAGGGAAAATGATGGCTGGCTGGCCAAGGTGGTGACAATAGAGAAAATAAGATGTGATTTGACTTTGGATATATCTTGAAAGTAAAGTCAGCAGGATTTCCTGAGAGATTGGATATGGACTATGAGAGGCAGAGAGATGTCAAGGACGGCCCTTCTGAAGTTAGGGCCTGAAGAGCTGTGAGGATAAAGCAAACTGGGGAAGTGGCTTTTTGGTGGGAAATGTCAAGAGTTTAGTTCTGGAAATGTTGGGTGTTTGATGTCTATTAAACATCCACAGGGCGCGGCCATGTGGGCAGTCCGAGTTCAGCCATCTTGCCTGTGTGGCAGAACCCCCTACAGGGCTTGTTAAAACACCCGTGCTGGTCCCACCTCCAGAGTTTCTGATTCCTTCATTCTGGGGCAGGACATGAGAACTCACATTTCTAACAAGTTTTGAAGTGATGGTGCTGCATCTGGTCCAGGGACCATGTCTTGAAAAGCACTGACAGCAATAGACAGGAAGGCCAAGTGCATGGGTGCACTGGGAAAGGTGTGAAAGAAGAAGTGCATGCAGGTGATTTTTAGAGTTCTTTAGTTATCTAAGTGAAGCAAGAAGCAAGGTCATTAGCTGAGGGCTAGTGGGGGCACAGGTTGTGAGAATTTGTGAGGGCTGGACACAGTGGTTCATGCCTATAATCCCAGCACTTTGAGGGGCTAAGGCAGGCAGATTGCTTGAGCCCTGGAGTTTGAGATTAGCCTGGGAAACATAGTGAGACCCCATTCCAAAAAAAAAAAAATTATTTAATTAGCCAGGTGTGGTACCATGTGCCTGAAATCCCAGCTACTTAAGAGAGTGAGGTGGGAGGATCAGTTGAGCCTATGAGGTTGAGAATGTGGTAAGCCATGATCACACCACTACATTCACACCTAGCAACAGAGCAAGACCCTGTCTCAAAAAAAAAAAAAAAAAGAAAGAAAGAAAAGAAAAAAGGAGAAAATAGGAGGTGTGAAATAAACCAAAACCACATGCTAAAAGTGGTAGAACAGTTAGGGGTCTGAGGCTTTAAGGTCTTTGCAGAGCCACCAAACCAGTCTGTAGCTACCTAACTCTGGATTTCTTGTTCATGTGAAAAACACCTTATTTGGTTAAGCCATTACATATCTACTGCACAGAGGCCAGTGAAATACCTCACCCATGCTGCCATTAGAGCTCTCAGTGCAGTACCTGCACATGCCACATACAGAGCAGGAAGTGCTCAGCATAATTTTGTTGTGGCAGTCTTCAACGCTGTTAATACTAAACACTACAGAAGAGTGGCACCGCAATGGTTCTAAACAAAGGCAAACCACTTGATAAAAATATGAAGGGTCTGAGATTTTACCCTACTTGAAAGCAATAAGCGAACTCGTTACTATTTCATGGGTGCTGACAACAGATACAAGACGCCTGGGTCAGAGACAAAGGACTTTATTATTCCTAGCAATACATTTCCCAGAGCTTCATGTTCTCATTGGCTCCCCATGCCCTGGCATCTCAAGCTACTGAAACAGCAAGCATAGATAAATGGCTGCACACAGAGTCTTCGCATTACAGGAAAGGAATCCAGGCCCAGCATTTCTTGATTCACTATAGCAAATACCCTAACCAGAAGCCAGAAAACTGGTGCCCTCACCTGGGGAGCAAGCAATGCTGCGGTTGTGCTGCTGTGGTCTCCCTCACCTCCTGTGTGTCTAGCTCCAGAAATTAAACAGCTAAGCCTTGCAGTCCAGCACACTCAGCACAAATGTGCAATGGTACTCAGGGCTCATGGCCCACTGTCTCCCCTAACACCCTCACAAATAAAAATTATTTTAATATTATCACATTAGATAGTCTAGAAAGCTCTGGATAGTGGGGTACATTCAGCCAAACTGCAATTATGGGATTTGTTTATGGAACCAAGGTTGGAAGTACACAATGTTTAGATACTGGCAAAAGATTTATACATCTTCAGGAGACTGGCAGAGCTATAGCCAATTATCTTGCTGTCCATGAATGCCTAGGACCCAGCTCTTTTACTGACTTTGAATTATCTGCAACATTCACTAACTTGTATTACAGCCAAGTGCTTTTCTTAGAAAAAACTACAGCACTTTTGCTGAGTCAAGACATACTAAATGTGTCATTAGAAGCTCATAAAGTACAACTCGTTCCTGGTTATTTATTAAGACTTCTGAGAAAAGTATACAATGTTATAGAATATTACAACCAGTATAAAGTCTTATTGAGGCATAGAAATAATATACACATTCAGCTTTAAAACTTAGAAATAAACACAATTGAGTTCACAGTGCTGAATCATAAGATAAATCCCATGAAATTTTCTAATATTTGGCCCCACTAAAATGTATAGTATTTTCAAGAAATATTTCCTAGGCCCCATGGAAAAGACTGAAAGTTTCTATAAATAAGGTGTGATAGAGCATTGTCTTCTATTCTTAAACATACTTGCACATGAAAAATACTTTAGTAAATGAAAGCATAAAATGTAAATATGCATGGCCACATATAAGATGAAAATAGCATTTAGAGCAAGAGCTAAAAGAATACTATCATGGAAATGCAGTAGTGGGTGTATGAATCAGAATTCAACCAGAGAAGAAAAATCAGTAGGAAAAATATATATCCTGCTAGTATGTATTTGTTATATCTACATATAACAAAGTATTGACTTAATTATGGGGATAGCTACGAAGCCTGAAGTCACAGGACAGGCAGTCAGCAAGACCTCAGACAGATAGGACCTCATGAACATTCTCTGAAGCTTCTTGGCCATAGGCAAGCAGGCAGCAGGAATACCGGGGCAGGCTGGAACCCCACAAGCATATTGCAATCTCTGATTTTAGGAAGGGCTACTTTTAGAAGACTTCCATCTGACGAGGTCTGACCCTCCCAGAATAATCTCTCTTTCGATTAATTCAAAACCAAACTGATGGAAAACTTTAGCTACATCTGCAAAATCCATTCACAAAAGCACCAAAGATAGAGTTTGATTGAATAACTGAAAGAAGGTGTATGCTGCTCAGTAACCACTGCCTCTTTCGTAGCTCACACTAATTGGAAACATACTAGAGAGGAAATTCCCAGGAGTGTGGCTCAACCTAGCCAAGCTGACACATCACAGCCCCATCGCAGTGTGGAAGGCCCAGGTACAAAGGCTAGCTCTGCACTACCTGTTTCAATTCTGGAGGTTCTTGGGTTCCATTACTTCATCCATAACTGAGGGTAATGATAAGTCCTTCAGGGCTATTTATGTAATTAGCTCAGTATATGGTAACAGAGGAAGTGCTCCATAAGCCATAATCAACACTGTGTGTGTGTGCATACATGTGCATGTGTGTATGTATGAGAGAGAGCATACACACATGTGCGTTTTGGAACAAGTATCTCTCTTTTCTTAACTTCCAGCTGACTTCCTTGTCATCCTCTGGGATAATCCTTTAACCTCCAAGAATTATCTTGCCCCGAGCACTTCATAAAGATACTTAACTTCAATGTGAAAAGGCTTTCCAGATGCATTTCCCTGACATTCTGGCCATGCCTGTGTTCTATTGTCCACCCATAACTTGATCTGTTGCAATACATTCCCTCCACTTAGCTTTTGCTGAAACTCTTCCCTTTATTCAGCCCCTCCAAAGAGAAAACAGGCTTTTTGTATCCTTTCACCTCTATGGTCTGAGTAGAAAATCCCAGCAAGTCATGAGTTCTTCCAAGACTCACCTTCCAATCAGAATATGTTTACCTGAGTGAAAAACTTACTAAAATAGAAAATTCCAACTCATTTCTTTCTTTTCAATGTTTCTAATGATTCTGGATTTATATTTTTAAGTTCTAGCATTCACATGCTATATAATGCTTATGGTGAGAGGTATGATTATTCTGGGGCATGATGGTGGTCACACACATGGGCAGATCTAGGCTTATGGAGTGTATTGCTTCATTCTCACACTGCTATAAAGAACTACCTGAGTAATTTATAAAGAAAGGAGATTTAATTGACTCACAGTTTCACAGGCTTAACAAGAAGATGGGAGGCCTCAGGAAGCTTACAATGATGGCAGAAGGTGAAAGAGAAGCAGGCACATCTTACATGGTGGAGCAGAAAAGAGAGAGAGCAAATGAGGAAGCCCACACTCTTTTAAACCATCAGATCTTGTGAGAACTCACTCACTATCATGAGAACAGCAAGGGGGAAATCCACCCTCATAATCCAATCACCTCCCACCAGCCCCCTCCACCAATTTGACATAAGATTTGTGCAGGAACACAAATCCAAACCATATCATTCTGCCCCTGACCCCTCCCAAATCTCATGTCCTTCTCATATTTCAAAACCAATCATGGCTTCCCAGCAGATCCTCAAAGTCTTAACTCATTCCAACATTAACTCCAAAGTCTACAGTCCAAAGTCTCATCTTAGACAAAGTAAGTCCCTTCCACCTATGAACCTATAAAACCAAAAAGAAGTTAGGTTCCTCTAAGCTACAATGAGTGTACAGGCATTGGGTAAATGCTTTCATTCCAAGTGAAAGAAATTGGTCAAAACAAAGGGGCTACAGGCACCATGCCATTCCGAAGCCCAGCTGGGCAGTCATTAATCTGAAAGCTCCAAACTAATCTCCTTTGACACCATGTCTCATATCCAGGGCACACTGACGCAAGGGGTGCACTCCCACAGCCTTGGGCAGCTCTGCCCCTGTGGCTGTGCAGGGTACAGCCCCCACAGCTGCTTTCACAGTCTGGTGTTGACTACCTGTGGCATTTCCAGGTGCACTGTGCCAGCTGCTAGCAGATCTACCATTCTGGGGTCTGGAAGACAGTGGTCCTCTTCTTACAGCTCCACTAGGCAGTGCCCCAAGGAGGACTCTGTGTAGGGGCTCCCACCCCATATTTCCCTTCCACACGGCCCTGGCAGAGGTTCTCCATGAGGCGTCTGACCCTGCAGCATACTTCTGCCTGGACATCCAGAAATCTCCATACATCCTCTGAAAACTAGGAAGAGGCTCCCAAACCTCAATTCCTGTTTTCTGTGAACCTGCAGGCTTGATACCATGTGAAAGCTGCCAAGGCTTGGGGCCTGCACCCTCTGAAGCAATGGCCTGAGCTGTACTTTGACCCCCTTTAGCCATAGCTGAAGCTGAATCAGCTGGATAACAGGGCACTTTGTACTGAGGCTGCACAGAACAGCTGGGCCCTAGACCTGTTGCACAAAACCATTTTTTCCTCCTAGACCTCAGGGACTGTGATGGCAGGGGCTACTGCAAAGGTCTCTGACATGACCTGGAGATGTTTTCCCTACTGTCTTGGCTGTTAACATTCAGCTTCTCTTTACATATGCAAATTCCTGTAGCTGGCTTGAATTTCTCCCCAGAAAATGGGTTTTTCTTTTCTACCACATGGTCAGGCTGCAAATTTTCCAAACTTTTATACGCTGTTTCTCTTTTAAACATAAGTTCTAATTTCAGATCATCTCTTTGTGAACATGACTATACGCTGTTAGGAGAAACCAGGCCATCCCTTAAACTGTTTGCTGCTTAAAAATTTCTGCCAGATACCCTAAATCATCTCTCTCAAGTTCAAAGTTCCAAAGATCTCTAGAGCAGGGGAAAATTGCCACCAATCTCTTTGCTAAAGCATGGTAAGAGTGACCTTTACTTCAGTCCCCTGTAAGTTCCTCATCTCCATCTGAGACCACTTCAGCCTGGACTTCATTGCCCATATCACTTTCAGGACTTAGATCAAAACCATCCAACAAGTCTCTGGGAAGTTCTGAACTTTCTCACATCTTCCTGTCTTTTTCTGAGCCCTCCAAACTGTTCTAACCTCTGTCTATTATCCAGTTCCAAAGTCACTTCCACATTTTCAAGTACCTTTATAGCAGTGCCCCACTTCTGGTACCAATTTTCTGTATTCATCCATTCTCCCACTGCTATAAAGAACTACCTGAGACTGGGTAATTTATTTAAAAAAAAAGAGGTTTAATTGGTTCATACTACCACAGGCTTAACAAGAAATGGATGGGAAGCCTCAGGAATCTTATAATCATCCAGAAGGTGAAGGGGAAGCCAGCACATCTTACATGGCAGAGCAGGAAAGAGACAGAGAGTGAAGGGGGAAGAGCCGCACACTTTTAAACCATCAGATCTTGTGAGAACCCACTGTCATGAGAACAGCATGGAGGAAACTGCCCCATGATCCAATCACCTCTCACCAAGCCCCTCCTCCAATTCAACATGAGATTTGGGTGGGGACACAAATCTAAACCATATCATGAAGGCTTGTCAGGGACCCAAGACCCACAGCACTGCTGCAGACAGAGCAGTCTGTGGCAACTCTTCCAGAATCTTTCTGGTGTGTTTTTGAGATCCATCCATGATGCTTCTGGCTAAGGTCTTCAGTGACCTTCTGGCCACAGCTCTACTACTGAACTCCCCCAACTCTTCTCACTTCTATGTAAATGGAACTCCTATATTGAATGACTCTGTTTTTCTGTTCAACACTATTGATACTGCAGCATTTAACACCATCATTGCCCTTGCCTCCATCCCACCTCTCAAGGGAGCACTGGCCAAGCTCCTAGCCAAAAACGCTAGGGCCATGTTTATCCTGCCCCCTCCAAATCATGGCAATTTTGTCACTAGTGGAGTTATCCTTCCACTTCCCCAGGTGCTCCACTCTAGTAATCCCAGTTTGTTGCTTGAACTGACACGTTTAGTGTAGCAAACTGTCTGTTAGAATTGCTCAAAGTTTATCACTTTAACTAAAGACCTCCTACATTAACCCACAAAAATTATTCACCTAGACTTCTTTTGGGTTTTTGCATGTGTTTGTTATTTCAGTATTTTCTCTTCATAGAAAGGTGAGGTGCAAAATTGCCCCAGTTGAGAACTAATGCCTTAAGGTCATGGAAAACCAATGCAGGTGGCTCTGGAAGGAATGGAATTCATGCACCCAGTGCCTGGACTTAATGCTAGGTGCTGAATAAATATTGAATGAATGAATGAGCCTCCTGGGGCCCCGATGGCATATACGTTTGGGGCCTTTATATGGGTTTGACTCTGTCTCCCCACCCAAATCTCAACTCAAATTGTAAGCCCTATGTGTCAAGGAAGAGACCTGGTAGAAGGTAATTGGATCATGGGGGCAGTTTTTCCCATCCTGTTCTCATGATAGTGAGTGAGTTCTCATAAGATCTGATGGTGATTTTAAAGGAGGCAGTGTCTTCTTCACTCTCTCTCTGAAAAATCAGAGGAGATTTTGAAAGTGGCAGTTTCCTCTTAGTTTTGTCTGTCTCCTGCTGCCATGTAAGACTGTAAGACATACCTTGTTTCCCCTTCCCCTTCCACCATGATTGTAAGTTTCCCAAGGCCTCACCAGCCATGTAGAACTGTGAGCCAATTAAAACTCTTTCCTTTATAAACCCTGTCTCCAGTTGTTCTTTACAGCATCGTAAAAATGGACGAATACAGGCCTCATTCAGTAGAGTCTGGGCTGCTACTTAAGTTTTAAGGTGCCCAGATGAGAGGTACCAATGCAGTGTAAGACATGCAGGGGAAAGCTTGAGAAATTTAAATTTCTCAAATGTGGCTTACATGCATTTTCCCACAGGTTATCTTATTCTCAGTACCAACCTGTGAAAGAATGGGAAGATTTTACTCTTCCCATTTCACGGATGAGAAAATGAAATTGTAATGAGGGTAACTTATAAAGGACAGTGCTATGATCTGAAGGCAGCTTCTTCCTCTCTGTTCATCTTTCTGAGTGTGTGGCAGAGTTATCTCCCTGCAGAATGTCACTGAGAGCCCTGACCAAGAGAATAGGAGGAGTTCTAGAGATCACTGCTGGTTAAGGCAGGAGAAATATCTTAAATGCAGAATTTTGTAAGAAAAAAATAGCTCCACTGCTCAAAATCTATTTCTCCATAGTTGCTTCCATGTTTTAAATACAAATGTCTTGCAGCAAAGGGTTGCCTGGGGCTGAGTCTGACCTGGCTGACTCACTCAGGTGTTACCTTTCCATAGAAAATTCACACCAAGAGGAAATCCACGTCCATTAGATCCATCAGGCAGATTTCACACTCCAGTGTGCTTCACAATTACAACATATTTTCCCCGATGGACAGGGCTTTATGTGGAATAAGGAACACAGATTAATTGTGTTAGTTCTTAGAACTAACTAGACTTCAGAATAGAAAAATTTCCAGATTCATTTCATGCAAATGCAGAGAAAAGCTCTCCATGAAGCATGCACCTTCTTGGTTCTTACTGGCAAAGCTTGTGAGTGAGTTAAGGAAATCAAGTTTTCTCTGTTCTAAAAGCACAAAATAAGGCACTCACCAGGTGTGTACTTTCTGTTTACGGTGGCCATGGCACGGCAGTGAAGGGGGCATGGTATGGTCTTGCCGAAATTGCAAAAATACCTGGACATACTAAAAGGAATCACTGTGATAACATGAGAAAGTATTTATTTCAAATTGTATAAGAGAAAACTGAAATTTCTATTGCCTGCATGCGTGCACGCACACACACACATGTACTTGGAACCCCAGGCAGAAAGCCTCATAAAAAGAAATTATAAACATAGAATCTTTAATAGAATGCATACAAAGTCAGCTTTTCAAAGGAAATCTAGACTTAACATAAACATTATTATCGTGATAATTAACTGATTACTCTAAGGAAAAAAGAATTGCCAACCATCGCCTTCTCTGATCTGAGTAGAGAAAAATCTGTGTCTACCCACATGATTGTTATGGATGGCCAATCTGTACGGGCCTGCAGCAACCTCAATTCTTGCCTCCTCAGAAGAAAGAATTTGGCCGAGGGGCATAAGGCAGAAGGAGAGACCGAGGCAAGTTTTCCAGCAAGAGTGAAAGTTTATTAAAAAGCTTTAGAGCAGGAATGAAAGAAAGTAAAGTACACTTGGAAGAGGGCTGAGTGGAAGACTTGGGAGATCAAGTGCATGGTTTGGCCTTTGGATTTGGGGTTTTAAACGCTGGCTTGCTGCCAGGGTCTTGCATTGTTTCTCCCCTGATTCTTCCCTTGGGGTGGACTGTCTGCACGCACAGTGGCCAGCTAGTGCTTGGGAAGGGAGTGTGTGCAGTGTGATTACTGGAGTTGTACGCATGCTCACTTGCAGCATTCCTCCCCCACCAATCTAGCATTCCTAGAGGAAGGTCCTGTACCAGTTCTACCATTTTGCCTCTTAGTATACATGCTTAAGCCCACCCGCCCAACTCCCGAGAGCTCATCCGGAAGCTGCTCATCAGCAGCTTCAGGTGTTTCTATCTATTGGGAGACTGCCTTTCCCTGGCACTGACTGTAACCAATTATTATTTTAGAGAGAGTTTAACAACCACCTGGCCATCACCTGATGGTCGCCTAACATTCCTGGTGCTGCAGGTGGGCAATGGAGCAGAGGGAGCCCTCTCCTGCATGGCTCATGTCTGACTAGCTACCTACTTAACATGATGATCTGGTAAAATTGAACCTCCCATAAAATGCGCCATACTACAGGTGTTTTTATTTTTTTTCCCTGTATTTACTAAGATCTTGTTTTCTTGGTGACTATACCACAGAATTCTTCCCACTTAAATAAAAGCCCTTATTTAATCTAACTCTGAGGTGAGATTCTTAAGTGCATGTTTGACCAAAAATGTTTTGCTTTTTTCTTTTTAAAGAAAAGGGAAGGGGGCATTTTGTATCTTTAAAGTAGACTCAACACAGACATCAACTGGCTCTGGGACCCTGGCTGAGAGCAGGCGTCTTAGGGCCATCTCCAGAGGGAGCCAGCCTGCAGAATCGCAGCTCTCATTGACTCCTCCCAGCCTAGAATGGAGGGCACATCTTTCCTTCCAGCTGCCTGTTCGTCTGTCCTCAAGCTCAGCGTTCGAGTCCAAACCCTCCACACCACCGCCATGAACTAACCATGCTGAGAGAAGGCAGTTCCTGCCTCTCTGGCCAAATAGGCTAGTCAAAGACACCCCAAGATACACAAAGATATTTTATATTTCTCAAAATATTTCAACATAAAGTTCCTTTCATTCACGTCCACTTGGAGTTCCAGTGCTAGAAAATGAGGCTGAAGTAGCCGCAACATTCTTCCTCCTTCAAATCCATTTCAATCCAAAATAGGGGTAGCAATTAGGTTTCAGCATTATGCAAGTACTTGTCTGGTATTTCTCAGCTAGCAATACTTAGATTTATTTTTTAAGTATTGTGTACAATGTAAAAATTAAAAGTAGAACAGAGGAGAATATCTTTGTCATCTTGAGGTAGGAAAAGATTTCTTAGGACCTTATGGCTAAAAGCACTAGCCATAAAAAAATGATTAAGTATTAAATAACAATTAAGATTTTTAAATTCTGCTCTCCAAAGAACATAATGAAGAAGATAGAAGGACATGATTCAGAATGGGTGAGAGAGTCACCACATATAAATCTGGTAACGGTCTTATATCTAGAGAATGTGCAGAGAACTGCAACAGTTCCACAATAAAAACAATCCAAACTTTTTAAATGGCAAAGACTTGAACAGACATTTCACCACAACAAATGAAGTGATACGAATGTCTGATATATGAGAAGATGCCCACTCATCATCAGGGAAATACAATCTAAAGCTATAATGAATGCCCCTGGTCACACTACAACAGCTAAAATTTAAAGACTGGCCTGATCAAGCACTGACTCTCCAGTGGAGCAACCCTACCTCAGGCCCTGCTGGTGAGTGACACCTGCACAATGGCTTTGGATAACTACTCGGCAGTTTCTTAAACACACATACCCTATGGACTCAACAATGCCATTTTAAGGACTGGACTAAGGAGGAAGAGGACATATGTCCACAAAAGACTTGTCGATGAGTGTTCATCGTAGCTTCATCATTGCCTCACGCTGATAACCACCCAATTATCTGTCAATAGTTGAATGGATAAACAAATTGTATTTTCATACAACTGCATGCCACACAGTGATTAAAGAAAAATAGGAATATATTACAGATACATGAAACAACACGGAGGAACTTTATAGACATTACATTCAGCAAAGTCATGCACAAAAAAAGTATAAACTATATAATTCCAATTATATAAAACTCTAGAATTATTACCAACCTATGGTGATAAGAATCTAAATAGTGGTTGCCTTATGGAAGGTTTCAATTATCCAGAAAGGAACACAAGGGAACTTCCTGAGATGATAAAGATGACTTTTATATGGATAAGGCAGTGTCAAAACTCTTCACATTTACCATCTATGCATTTTTTATATACAAATTATAATCTGAGTAAAAATAAAAATTGCTTTAGCTTATTTGTATTTTGAAGGGTTGGTTAATGATCTTTAACTTGCCCACAACTTGATTTAAAATTTTAGAAATCACACAGAGAAAACATTTACAAGCCCACAAATAATGATCTGATTGGTATTTATAGATTCTTTTCCCATTCTCCTAACTGTGTTTTTTGGTTCTGGCTGCTAGTCACAGAAGCAGGAAAATGTATTAAAGTCAAATTTATGCAGAGGGTGAGTCTATGCTAATAGTGTACCTCAATTATTTACAGATCACATATTATATACGATGTGGCTATATAAAATTTCTTCTTATGAAATTGTGATGCTGTTAATCCATTCTCACTAGGATGTGTCACTTCCGTCATAGTACGTGTTATTCCCTTTAATTTATATAAAGTTATGAGTGGACAACCACACTGCACGCATAGCAAGTAACAGGGTATTCAACAAAGAGTGCAGCAGAGGTGATAATGCACGTACTGACGATTCCTTCTGCCTCGGCATAGTTAGGCACAAATAATAGTTCATTTTCATGTCTAGATAGCTTTGTTTCTTCTTCCACATTTTCAGTTTCTCAGAATGTAAAGTCTGTATTCATATAATCTTATTTTCCTAACAAACTGTCTTTCAATCACTGCGTACAAAGGCATAGAGATAAACATGCCTTGCATGCTTTGGAAGGCTTGTAGCTCACTCTTACACACAGGGGAAGCCTTCCTGTGCACTTGTTAAATGCCAGTAGAGGGGGACGGAATTGCTTTGTTTTATAAATATTAGCATTGTGACACATTAGCTGTAGGTACTCAGCATAGTGAGGGAACAATTCACGTGGATTGTCTGTACTAAAATCTTACTGAGAACAGTTGTCTGTTTTGAGAACAACAGAAATCTCGGCACATAACCACGAGGTCTAAACATTTGCCCTAAGAGATAACCAAGCTAGTTTGGCTTCTAGCAGCAGCAGTCCACGTCCCTAGGATGAACCCATCCCCACTTAAAATGCCTGCCTGAGAAAGCCTGAGGCTGTTAGGAGAATGTACTGTTCCAGCCACACCCCACGTGAGCCCTGCCCTCCCTTTCTTAGAGGGCTTATGGAAAGGGCTTACGATTGTGAACATGTGTCTCTTACAACTCAGAAGCCCGCTGTCAAGGACCAGAGAACCACTCCTTGGAAATGGGATCCTCAGAAAGGACAGGGTCTCAGTGGGAGGATAGATCTTAAGGGGCGACTGGCTGCCAGGGGGCACAGCTGGCCTGGTGGCAGGGATACTGACTGCTGCCCTTTGGACTTCCTCCACGTTTCCTCACTTCCCCTCCCCTCTCCCTCATTCTCCCTTCATAACCTCCAAATCACCTCTGCACAAATGAAAATACAGCCAGCCCCTTCCCCTACTGTGAATAGTTACCGAATAAAATTCGTTTTTACCACTTCAACTGATGTCCAGCTGTGTTCATCTTTGACAGTCTGAATACCTATTTGGTCTAGGATTTTCCTTTGGTACAAAGTTAGTATTTTTGCTCATCATGTTCTAGGGTTGGAATTATAAGAAACCCGAATTTCACCTGCTCAGCCTGAGGATAATTCTCACAAATATGCAGAATGATCAGACTTTTGGCCTCTATCTATATAATTCCCCTTCAAAGTCTCCTGGTTACTTCTGGGGACCCTGAGCAAGCGCAGCAGATTCTGAAGAACAAGGCTCTGAGCTCTTCCCAGTGTCTGCTCATAGGAGCCACAGGAGGGTGAGCCCAGAAAAATGGCTTCCAGCCCTTCCTGGGCCCCCAGCACTCCCCCAGTTGCACCACCATCTGGGTGCTCCTTATGGATCTCAGGGCAATGCCCTTTCGTCAGTGAGAGTGCGTCCTTTTCCACACAGGGCCAAAGTCACACATCCCTCAAAGTCCCTCGTGATGACAGCCACTGGGTATCTGGGGCAGCCCCTCTTTCCCGGGTCAGACTTTGAGTCTCCTGGAGGCACCAGCAGACAAGGTGGTCACATTAGTCTCATAAAGACTTACCAATTTGTGAATTTTTCTTAAAATAAATAGTTTTGGTTCCTCGGTTCTGTTTATTTCTTGTTATTTATTTTGGCTATTGTTTTCTTTTAACCTCATTTTTTTCATTGTTTTTATTTGTTAAAACATGCAAATATTTGGGATAAGATCTATGTTGTAAGTACTGTTTTGGTGGCATGGCTTTAGCGTTGAGATGGGATAGTTATATTTTCATGATATGTAAATGTTCTGTGACTGTACTTCTGATCTCTTACCGTATCAGACATTGTTTGAGTTTTTTCAATTCTATGGAGTTAAGTACCCTTAAATTTCATCCTTATTCATTTCTAATTCTACTCCATACATTGAGCCTCGCCTTCTGTGAACATTTTAACCAACCTTCCTTCTCAAATATTTAATCTGTTCAAATCTCCATGGTCTCTGTGGCCTCTCTCTTTGGCCACAGGGGTTGCTTGACAAAAGCTGGAGGTCTTGGGTGTTAGAAATATTCGCCCAGCAGGGCAGGTGATGGGAAGAAGGGTCCACTCGGTTGGGCTTTGCATTCACCAACTCCACTTCCCCGCCACTGTCTTTCTTAGAAACAAGGCCAGTGAGAGGCCTTCCTTTTCCACGCTGGGCCAAAGTGTGCTTGCTCAGGGCCCCCAGAAGTAACTGGGAGACTTTGAAGGAGAATTATATTCCAATATTTCAGACTTTTCCATATTTCTCTTATTCTTATGATTTCACGTTTGTCCTGTCTGTTCTATTTTCCTTGATGATTCTGGTCTTGGAGGTCACTGTTTGCAGACGGCTCTGTAATGGACCTTCTTAAAATGTGCCTGTTTCCAGGTTGCTTTTAGCCCAATGTCCATTGCTCTCCTTTCTCCTAGTTAGCTTTCCATCCTTCCACTTACGCCAATTGTAATGAGCAGCAATTGTGTGCTAGGCACTTTTTAGGCATTGGCAATACGGCAGCAAGCAGAGCAAACTTTCTTTTATCACAGAGTTGGCCTCTAAGTGGGGAATACAGGGAATGAACGAGGTGTGTTGGCAAGTGTCAGGTACCACAGAGAATGAAGCAGGGCTGGAGAGAGCACGTGGGCGTGGGAGCCATCACTACGGGGCTGCCAGAGCACGCCTCTCAGACAGGACCACCTGAAGGAAGTAGAGGTTTCCACAACCGCTGGTCTGAGTCTCCTCTGGAATCTGTACTTGTCGACTGAATCCCTGCCTTTTCCAGGCAGCATTGGCCCTATCAGTGTGGCGTTGCCCATGCCTTCCTCTGCATCTCCGCTACTCTCCACAGCTTCCTGCAGCGTCTTCATCCCCTCTCGGGGATTTACAAGCACAGCGCATATTTTCAACAGCATCACATTTGCAGGTAGTATATCTTTCCAGTAAGTTAGTATTTCTTTTCCAACACACAGTTGGAATCAGCTCTTCAGGCATATCTCATTTAAGGCAGTGCTGCAAAGCAAACCACTGAGTTCCTGTAGCCTGGACCTTGCCCTTCGCAGTTAAAATAAGTTGCTTCAGTGCATTGCTTTCATTCCACTTCCTCATGCCCTTGCTCCTCCCCTCCTTCCATGGACAATGCAGTTAGAAATCTGTCAAGAAGGGGGAAGGCCTCATACAGGCCCATAGGGAGAGAGGAAGAGGGAGGAGGGGAGCGCTGGAGGATCTGAGCGGGGTGTTGGAGCCTGAGCGAAGTGGGGGTGGGGGAACACATGGTGTCAGAGTTGCAGTGGGTGGGATGGGCTTCCACCCCAGTGGGCGGAGAGCACAGCCCATCAGGTTGGAGCAGAGCACGGAGAGGACTTCCATGCAGATGAGGAGATGGTGATGGAAGGATGGTTACATCCAGGACAAGTGTCCAAATAAATGAAGATATTAAAAATAATGGAAGGCAGACTTCTCATTATCAGAGAAGAGAGTTAAAAATAGTGAAAGGAAAGAAATGAGAATGAACCCTAAGGTGATGGATGACAATTAGAGGCATCTATGTGAATTGCAGGTAGGTAGGTAAATTACAGATAGATAGATTAAAATGAGTAGACAGGTCGTTATGGGAATGAGTACTGTATAAATGTGTGGTGTGTATATGTTGTGTTTACATGCACACGTACCATACCCCTGACTACGGAGAAGGCCTGGGATAGGTGATACCCCAATAGCAATGAGCACACCTGGTTCCCAGATCTTGGTTTCTAAGTATGCCATTCCTCAATAAAGGACGTCTGCACTGAATACAGAGATGGTTGATTCTAGAGATGGAGTGGGAAAAGTACAAGATACTTCCGAAATATCCTGTTATTCCAGAAAGAATGTGCTCAAGGGGTGAGGATGGAGGGTATTAGAAACACACAGAAGTGAGATTGGGGGCGCTCCCTCTGGCCAAACCAGGGACCATATGAGCCTCGAAGTAAATAATAACAGTAATGAATGACAATTTGATGAATAAAATTGGACACCACTGTGCAAGATTCATCTAATAAAATAAAGGAATAGGTTGAAGTTTGATGAGAAAGGACTTAAATAATTAAACAAAGATTTTCCTCAAAATGCCTATTAACCCAAAGGAGAGAAGAGTAGCTTTCCAGGGGAGAAGGCCCTGGCAGCACCCTCATCAGGTGACCGGGTGACCTCCGTCAGCAGTGGGTCCAGTGGAGACCGTGCTCGGTGTAACAGGAAGCAGAGAGAAGAGGGAACAACGCAAGGGCAGGGGTACTCCCGCCAAAGACGGACAACCTTCATCCCACCGGGGAGACCACAGACAAACCCACACTGAGGAGCCTTCAGCAAAACCACCGGCCCCTAACCCTGAAAAGCATCAAGGCCTTAATAAGCAAATGCAGAAGAAACGTTCCAGCGTGAAGGAGACTGAACACGCGTGACAACACATGTACCATGCAATTCTAAGTGGGGTCATGTTCCCATAAAAGGCATTACTGGGACAACTGGTAAAAACTGAATGAGGTGGTTCGGATGTATTGATGTGAATTTCCTGATTTTGAGGACTACGCAGGAAATACACCACGAAGTATTCAGGAGTAACAGGGCATCCTGTTGGCTACTGACTCTCGAATAGTTTAGAAAAAATAAAAGGTCTTTGTACTGTATTTCCGTATTTCCAACTTCTTTGTAAGTTTAGATTGTTTCAAAAGCATTTAGAAATTAAAGTTAAAAAAATTAATAAATTGCATGACTTTTCAAATGTTGCTGATTGTTTTTGAAGCATATTTTTTCTCTGGCTTTTATTATCTACCCCTTCTCTCCCCCATAATCCTAGATTTATCTGTGTGTCTCCTACTATGGATTATTCTAAGTCATTCAATCCTCTTGAAAATTGAAGAAAATTTCTTGTCAATCTAAATCCCTCAGCCCAAGATCTCCTGATGATTATTTCTCTGAGAGAAAAAAAGGGAAGATTTCCGACTACCAAAAAGAGTTCGCTGGGCTCAACACAAAACATTCTGCAGATAATTTATGTAACTGTTACTGAAGTTATTTGAAAAAATAATTAGAAACTGCCTTTTTCTTACTATACACTTTCTACTGACTCTTTACTTCATCTGGGGAAAAAAAAAAACACATATTGGAGATAATATTCCACTTGTCACTGTGGTTTAATAGAAATCCAGAGAGACACCACAAAAAGCCATCTGTCTTATTGATCATACAGAAGATGTTTATGACAGCACGGCCTCAGTGTCAATTTTTCTCCATTAATACTCTAAAATAAATAAGTTGATCTTATTGCTAGGTATCTGAAAATCCTCTGCAATAAAATTCTTGAGCTGCATAAACAATTTAAAATAATAAAAAATAAAGCAGAAAAGACAAGTATATATACAACTTTTAATTTTATGTAGAAGTCCTATGGCATTATTCAGTACCTACTATGCTGACTCATGCTAGTTGACAATTTTAGATACGCACATGGAATACATTTCATCTTCTCAGCATTCCAACTACATATATTACATATACACAGCTCACGGCCACATTAAAGAAAGAGACTGTTTAGAAAAGCACATAGCTGATGTAGCAAGATTCAGGGTGACGACTTAACAGTTGTAAAGACCCTTTCTTCTCCCCTAGTTGTATGAGCCTTGACAGAGTCAAGGCCAACCTTTCTCATGGCCACAGAAAGTGATGGTGTTTTTCCTCCCCTAAGTTTAAGACAGATATTTGCAAGAAGGAGAACTAAAATAAAATATTTTCTCAGTATTGAACACAAAACAAACCAAAAAGGAAGAGGTTCCATTCTGATGATAAAAGACTCAAAATAAATGAATTTTGCCCACTTTTAAAGAAAAAATGGATTTATTCCATTTCCTATTATGCAGATTGTAAAAATAAAATATTCTGAATGTTAAAAAGCAGCTATCATCATCAGATCACCAGTTCTCCAAAATTATAATTTACTATGCTAAGTTCATTTGGATAACAAATTCATCTTTAATTATGCAGGATGTGTTGAATGCCTACAACTCTATGCCATGAGCCATGCTAGGAAGCGGAGAAGCAAAGACAGATCAAGTACAACACTGTTCTGATGACCTCACAGTCCAGCAGCAGCAGCTAACAAACCCAGCAATCAAGCAGACATGTGCTAGGCACTCCAGTAGTTCCAGTGAGGACACCAAGAAAGGAAACTCAGACCCCGGAAAAGAAGTACCACTGGGACTACATGTTATTGGCAAATATCATATTATTTTATCAGCATGTTATTGGCAAACTGGAAAGGATAGGAAAGGCCTCATCTTCCAGCACTTTCCAGCACCTCGTGGCCATGCCAAAGAGTTTTAACTTGGTAGGAAATGTGGTCACTTTTAGGATCTAAAACTGTACACGATGGCTTCCTGGAAGGGTTAAACTTTAGCATACTGCCTTAAATTAGCCATGAAGTAAACAATTTCTCAGAAGTCTATAGAACTCCTGGCAACATGATCCTATGGATATGTTCTAAATCCAGCATTGACCTGCTCTGCTTTACTCTGAACCAGCAACTTGTTCCTCTACAAGGAATGAAATGGCTGGGTGTACCACAGAAGACTGATCAGCATTGAACTTGAAATATTTGGTTCTTTTTGGTTCTTGCTGTCAAAGACACCCAGCAGGGAACCTGAAAAGAAAGTTAATCTCAAAAATGTTGCCAGTTAAAATGAATTGAGGGAAATATATAACAACATGAATGTTCTGAAGCCCCAAATTTTAATTTTTTTAATGGTCTCAGGCACAGAAATCAATTGAAACCAGACTTGCAAAAGGTAACTCGATGGATAAACTAAGAAATTACAAAGCACACCCATAGAAAATATATTTTAGAGTTTGCCTTTGGTCCCACCTTCTTCGACTTTAGGCCAAATTTCTCCAAGGATATTCTATGTGTGGCCGTAGATCCTCTGCCTTCACTTCCCCCTCAAATCTGGCCTCTTCCCAGCACTTTGGGAGGCTGAGGCAGGTGGATCACAAGGTCAGGAGTTCGAGACCAGCCTGACCAAGATGTTGAAACCCCGTCTCTACTAAAAACACAAAAATTAACTGGGCACAGTGGCACGCACCTGTAATCCCAGCTACTCAGGAGGCTGAAGCAGGAGAATTGCTTGAACCTGGGAGGCAGAGGTTGCAGTGAGCCAAGATCACACCATTGCACTCCAGCCTGGGTGACAGAGTGAGACTCCATCTCAAAAAAAAAAAAAAAAAAAAAAAATCTGGCCTCTTCCCCTGCTGTTCTGAATCCACCCCAATCTCACCTGTTCACATCCATATCCACTGAATGTTCATCCTACTTAATTTCTCTGCTAGAGCAGCAGAGCTTGTGTTTGCATAAGATAGCCATGGGAACACCTGCTGTGCATGTCCTCTTCTTCTAGTGCGGCCTTATGGCCTTATCAGAGCCACAGCAAGACGTGCAGTCTCTGCACCCGCCTTGAGCAAGGAGGATTTTCATCGGGATCTCAACTGATAGCACGTTACAGCGACATCGTGACTTCTCAGGAGAGGCTGCAAGCGCAATGCAGCTCACTCACTCTCAACTCTCTCTCCATCTCTCTCAGTATTTCTGTGACTCTCTAGCTCTCCATCCATCTCTCTCTCCTGATCTCTCAACATCTCTCTTGATCTCTCTCAGTGTCTCTCTCCTAATCTCTCTTGGTCTCTACCTGTCTCCTCATCCTTCTGTCTGTCTTTCCCTCACTCTCCACCACCAGGGCACTTGCTCTTAGAACCAAGGCATGTGTCCAAGCCCCACGGAGGAGCCACTGCAGGACAGCTCCAGCTGAGATCCCAGTTGACAGTGGGTATCAAATACCAGACATCTTTCCTTGGGGAGTTTTCACTCTCCATGGAAACCAAGAAAGAGAAACACATCCCTGGATGGTGACTAGTAGGCAGGGTGAGCACAGAGGGCCAGAGGAACCTAGAGGAGAAGTGGCGGTGCAGGCAGAGTGAGGGACGCTCTCACAGGGAAACGAGAGGACCTCGTCACTCCAGAAAAAGGTGCGTCCACAGTGAGGCCTGAGAGATAAGAAGTTGTGACCAAGTAAAGGGGTGGAGAATGGCAGGGAGATGGAAGCAGGAAGAAGTGTACATCCAGGGACCTTCACAGTGGGACCCACCATCCTTTCTGCCATTGTCCCTTCCTTATTCTCTCTGTGTTTTACATGGAGAGCTGTGCACAGTCAGCGTAGCACTCTGCCACTTCTTATCCATGTGGCTTTGGCCAATGCACTTAACCCCTCCCAGCCTCAGCTTTCTCATCTATAAAATAGGGATGATAGTAGAAAGCACCTCAAAGATCTTCTGCTTCTGTAGGAATAAAATAATGATGAGCACTGGGTTTTTTTCGACATTTTGTGTATCACTATGTGTGCAATGACTCTCAGAATAAATTCTAGTTCCAGCATTTGTATAGGAAATACTTTGTCACCCTTAAATTTTAAGATTCCCCCTATCTGAAGAAGATGATTATAAAACCTAACCTGTTCCTTTTGATGTTGGCTGCTAGGAGAGTGAATTAAATGGGATATCTTGTCATGGTGATCAGGTATAGTATATTAACTCAAATAGCATTTAGCTTTCCCTACTTTCCATTTCATCTTAATTTTCTACTTCAATGAGTTATCTGAAATACCACTTTATACCCAATTGCCTCACATCCTTTTGTAAAGGTAAACACAGTATGAATATAAATGAACAAAAAACATTGAGGAAAAATCATTTTGTGATCTAAAAAAAACACAATATGTTTTGGATTGCCTACCTGAAATAATGAAAAACATATTGAATCTTCTATTTTAAACATAATGCTCTAGACATCCCAGACAGATTATCTTCCCCAGGCTGCGACCCCACACTCAGCAGTGTCTCCTGCTACCTGGCAGTCTCCTCCTCCTGGGACCCTTTGAGAAGCTCTTCTTCTGCCTCTAGAAGCTGGCGGGCTTCCCTCATCCCTCTCCTCTGTTTACACTCCCTGCTTGGTGACATCATCCTGCTTCATAGCTTTAAATACCATTTATACAATTAGGATTCTCAAACCTGAGTCACCCAGTTCCTTCCCTTAATTTTAGATTTACATATCCATCTCCATCCTGAACATTTCCACTGGAGGAGATAACAATTAATTAAACTCTGCAAGGATAAAATTGAACTACTGACTCCCCGCTTTACGCGCACTACCAACCCCAACCAGACCTGCTCCTCCCACAAGCTGACCATGTCTTATCAACTCCACTCTGACCACCTACTCCAGGCTGCCATCACCTCGTCCCTGAGCAGCTGCAACGGCCTGTTTTCCACATGCAGCCACCGTCATCTTGTTAAAACATAATTTGGTTCATGGCATCCTCTGGTTAGTGTTTCCCTCCCAAATAAAGTAACACCTAAACCTCCAATGGCTTCCTCCACAAATAGAGTAAACGCTAAACTTCTTGCTGGAATTTGCAAGGCCCTGCGTAGTAAAACACCTCCAAGCCTCTACACTCATCCCTTACCCGCCTCTCCTCTTTACTACTCAACCTCCCACCAGCTTTTCTATCTCTCTCTCTGTCTCCCTCTAACAGTGGGAGTTCTTTCTGTTTCCTTTCTCTCTGTCTGGACATTTTGGTTGGAATATTCTCTCATCACTTTGGTCTCAGCTCAAATATCACCCACTGGGAGAGGCCATCCCTAACCACCCTAAACCTTCCACAATTACTGTGTAAGCTATGACTTGGCCTTTCCAGCAGCCCAGCACCCACATCTACTGTGAAAGCTAAAGGCGCAGGAGAGGTGGTGCTCTCTCTCTCATCCCCTGGGGCACTAGAACAGGAGCAAGACCTAATGATCCAAGCACATAGAGGTTCTGCTGCCCCCAGGACTCTCATTTGCAGGGCCCGCCCTCAGAAGGAGGATCTGAGGCTGCCGCAGCTTGCACAGAGTTGAGGGTTGAGTGGAGAAGAGTTTCCAGCCTTGGCAGTGTGGTGGGGGCAGGGCGCCTGCAGGGGCATCCTGCACTGGTTGTTGGTAGCACAGTATGCTGGCTGCCCCAGTCTCCTTTGACTCTGATCAAGTCTTCCAACCAATTCTATAAGCCCCTCATATGCCTCCAAAAGTCCTTGTCTAAGTTAGCCCAAGTTCCAGTGTATGTTGTTCGGTACCAAGGACTCTGACTGGTTCATACTCATCACCATCTGAAATGATCTAATGTACAGATTTGCTTACATGCCTACTACCTGTCTCCCACTGTAAAAGATAAAATTCCTGGGGGCAGAAAGTGTGTCTTACCATGAGTCCCAGCAAATAATAAGTTCTCAATATACAGCTGTGGATCGGTGTGTTGAAATGAGTCTAAGTCTCCAATAAACAGAAATACCTTGTATTTTATGTGCCCCCTCAGAGCCCCTAAGAGACTCATGAAGAACTTTTAAAAAGATACCAATTTATATTAAAATTCTGTAGAAAGCAAGATAAAAAAGTTTTGAAAGGATTTTGAAAGGAAACTGATGCCAAGATCTAAATCTATATATCTCTGATTCATCCGTTTGAATTCAGGCCAGAAGTATCTAAAATGAACTAAATCTGGCAGCAGGAAGTTATCTAACGTTTTATAAGAACAAACCCCTCCATGGTTGTGTTTCTGGGTTATGCCCTGAGAGGCCTCAGGTCAAGTTCTCGCTTGCAGTTGTCCATTCTTGGAGCAAACGCAAGACACCAATCTCCATCAGAACCAGGCTTCCTCCCAGGTGTCCTCGTTCCCCGCTGCCATTGCACAGTGAGTGGCCTTTCCTTCTTTCCCAGTGAGAGGATCCAGATTAGGATTGAGGGTACACTCCAAGCTTTTCCATGATTGCAGGACACTGAGCACATCGACACCAGAAGCCCTTTCCTCTGGCTTTTCCATCATTTTCCATATTCTGCTCACCCAGAAGACAGGCAGGTTTGCAGCTGCACCCTTTCCTACTGATGCTTCAATCAGGTGAAATAAAACACACGGCTTCCAGTAGACTAATTGGAAATGAGAATAACAGAGATCAACTAAACTCCGTCTAAACTCAAGGCTATCCAACTTCTTACAATATCCAGTTCTTTCACCAGAATTACAAAGAACCAGTCAGCATAGCACAAAGCCAGACACACAGGGTCAGTGCTTAATAAAAAGCTACTTGAGAAAACGAGCGAAAGGACCAAAGCTTATCCACCTAGCCCTGCCAGGGGGCAGCCCAATGACAGTGGTTCGTAAGATTGCTTTAAGTCACATACAATAAATGTAAATGTGGAACACAGCAAATGCTTTGAGGGAATAAGGAAAATTCTCCTTTCCACTGAGAAGTGCACATCTGAAAATATCTATGAGTATTTCACACAACATATGTGCCCTCATGGTACATCTGAATCTCTAGAAGTCCTTAGACTGATTTTAAGAACCTCTGCCCAGATGTCCCACACATTTAGAGACTGTAGGAAGACGCAGTAGAGGAGGTGGTGGGTAAGCAGCAGGGTCACTGTGCACTGGGGATCACCCTGAGTCCAGTGAGACAAAACACCCAGGCACAGGCTACATGAGGCAGATTTCTTACTTCCAGATAAGCAGGGAGGACAACATAAGTGGAAGACTGCCTGCCAGCCAGTCCTCAGGCTCCAGAAAGCTGCCAGGTAGAGGGACTTGCATCTACACATGCCCTACTTGCATGGAAGATGACAGACCCCAAAAAGCAGCCCATCTGGGTTTCCTATCCCAGAGTCATGTTACTGGTAAAAGAGTTCACAGGCACTCTCTTCATTTATTTATTTATTATACTTTAAGTTCTGGGGTACATGTGCAAATCGTGCAGGTTTGTTACATAGGTATACACATGCCATAATGGTAGTTTGCTGCATCCATTGCCCTGTCATCTACATTAGGTATTTCTCCTAATGCTATCCCTCCCCAGTCCCCCAACCCTTGCTGTTCCTCCACCAGCTCCTCACCACTCAGGCCCCAGTGTGTGATGTTCCCCTCCCTGTGTCCATGTGTTCTCATTGTTTAACACCCACCTATGAGTGAGAACATGCAGTGTTTGGTTTTCTGTTCTTATGTCAGTTTGCTGAGAATGATGGTTTCCAGTTTCTTCCATGTCCCTGCAAAGGACATGAACTCATCCTTTCTTATGGCTGCATAGTATTCCATGGTGTATATGTGCCCCACCTTCTTTATCCAGTCTATCATTGATGGGCATTTGGGTTGGTTCCAAGTCTTTGCTATTGTGAACAATGCTGCAATAAACATACATGTGCATGCATCTTTACAGTAGAATGATTTATAATCCTTTGGATATATACCCAGCAATGAAATTGCTGGGTCAAATGGTATTTCTATTTCTAGATCCTTGAGGAATCGCCACACTGTCTTCCACAATGGTTGAACTAATTTACACTTCCACCAACAGTGTAAAAGTGTTCCTATTTTTCCATATCCTCTCCAGCATCTGTCTCCGGAATGATCACCATTCAAACTGGCGTGAGGTGGTATCTCAATGTGGTTTTGATTTGCATTTCTCTAATGACCAGCACAGGCACCCTCTTTCTAGAGGGGATTGGGACAGAGCCCAGGCTGTTCTGCCAGTCCCTACCTCCGGAGGCTGCATCCCCGGCACATTCTACATTTATTCTTGAGAACTACAAGTGAGAAAGCAGAGAGAACTGAGTCGGCCCAAGGCTATTGGGAGAACTGTCCAGCAGCAGGGGAGGAAAATGCAGACCACAACCTGGAAAATGAAGTAGTAGGAATCCGAGCGGCCAGTGGTCAGGAGGTATCATGTCCCTGGTGTTCCCATCACATCCAGTGATCCCAGAGGGATCAATGCCCCTGTCTCCACTTCCTTGTTTGTTCATCTCTAAATCAAGGACAGTTGCAATGGATGATTCTAAGATCCCTTCTAGCTCCCAAATCCAATGATACTGTATATTCCTCCTTAAAACTTCACTCTGTCAAGCCATCATCAAATTGACAAAGTTCTCTAGGAACAAAAAAAAAAAAAGTCACTAAAGTCTCTTACCCTTTTAGAAAAAAAAAATAACATTTCCAAAAATAAGGTGTTCCCTGAAATAGTCATCTGGCAGTCTCGGCACATAGCTGGGATTGTCACTTGAGAATAAATGTAAGAGTCAATCAAGAAACTTCATAAATAATCCAAGCTCTTGCCTCCCACCACCTCTATAAAGCACTCATTATGAAGGCGAACACGGTTGTTGCTGCAGTCTGTCTTCTTATGTGGAGGAGATCATTGCAGAGCCACCAATTGTGCTACTTTGAATTAAGTGGTGTCAGTAACTTAACAACAAATTCTGGCCTAAAAAGGTTCCAACTTGTCTTAGAAACTACACTTAAGCTGAAACAGGAGGCTCACCAGCTCCTGAGAGTAGTGGTTTAGGCCACATGCTGACAAGATCTGTCACACTCGGTCAAGAAGCCACCAACATTAACTCTGACATGTAGAAAGTCTCCCTGTCCGAAGTGAAGGATGCACCAAAGTTATTCGGAACAGAGCCTGCTGTTTGAAGATTGCCTCACCCACCAAAGAGTCTGCAGCAATGGGTTTAGGCAGCAAGGCAGTTCATGCCTGCCCAGTGAACACACACTTGTTAAAGACTCCCTTTCCACATGGACACTTTTGAAGGAACAGAGATAAGACCGTTGTCCTAACATTAACAAAGATTCACTACAAAATTTCCTCATCATGCTTTTCTTCTTTACTTATAGGTATTAACCTGAGACCAAAAGTCTAATGATCAAATCTCAACGAGGCTTCAAACTCTAAGCTGATGGGGCTTCCCTTCCTATAGGAGCACATCTCGTCACAGAGCCCGCCTGTAAGCAGCAAGCTCCCTCTTGCAATCCCAGAGTTATTTTCTAGAAAGAGGGCTCATGAAGCTGATTGTTCACAAAAATATCACTCATTTGAGGAATATTATGGAGTTTCTATTAAAACCAACATACTTAAAAATTTGATAAGAGCGTAGATTTCATGCTATGCTCCAACCTCAATGTAATTAATTAATTAATTAAAATAAAAAATAAATAGACCAAAGCAGGCATCCTTCTTCTAAGGTGAAAACTGGAGTTATCATAAGATGCAGCCACAGTTCTTCTACCCTGTCCCCCAGGGGGCTGCCGTTCCAGGGGAGGCCATCACCACTGTCATGGTCAAGACCAAGGTCAGGGTGAGCTCCTGACCGGTGAGCACGGATCAGGCAGTTCCAATCTGACTTGCACAGCTCCCCTCCCGCCACCTTCACCAGGCCCCACCCTACTTCCTAGAGATTATTTGACTCCACCAACTGAGTGCAAGATTCTTTCCACAACCTGGACTCAGCACCATGGACCCAGCTCTTTTCTGGGGTCAATGTCCAAAAGCAAACTGCACACAAAGTCCCTGATCCATTCTAGTGGGAGGAGCCCAGCAATGAAGATGTATGGAAATACAGGACAAGATCACATCAGTGAAGGAACAGGAAACAGAGTAGAGGGACACTAAGAACATCACGGTGCCAGATGGAATCCTCTTGATGGGAGCTCTGGGCCCCACCTGTGCAGACGAGCTGTTCGTGCCAGGACCCTAATGGCCACCCAGCCTCCTGTGTAATACATGGACCATGAATCCCACACAGATGTTCATCCATTTCCCACCTCTACTCCTCAAAATATAGCCTGAAATAAATGTGAGACTGAAAAAGTGTGACCTGAGACAATGCTCACCCTCACCTCAGCAAAATGCTGAGCAGACAATCTTGGCTGATGCCTGCTGTTGCCAGATAACATAAATGCTGCCGCCAACACACTAAGTCCCCCAGACAGACCAGTTTGGATTGTAAACTACCAGCTGTCCTAGGCACAGTGCCCTTTGTCTTGATCCAGTGTCTCCTCTCTCATCACAACCTACCCTCACGATGTATCATAAAGAATTTAAACAAATTCACACAAAGATGTTACTACTGCTAATAGCAAAGCAATTTGACACATAACAGATATATTTGTCCTTTATTGCAGAATGTACCCTACTCTAAGAAAAAAATTATCTCACAGTATCATGTCAGGATTGCAGGCATTGGGTTGTAGCTTCCTGGCACTCCTCAAAACACCCTACAAAAACATTTGTCTTCTGCCAGCAGCATAAAGACTCACTCCATGAATCTTTATCCCTGCATACATAAAATTCCAGCTACATTGCCTCTTCTAGGGAATTTAACCAAAACTGCCAACAGACCGAACTTATTTTTAAGTGCATTAAGTGAGTAAGTGGGCTGTTCAGCAATATTTATTGACCAACTATGCTTTGATGGGAACTCAATCATGTGCAGTTTTTGACAGGTGATGCGAATATGAAATGCACTGGAATTTCATCATTAACACACACGGTACAATTTCACAAGGGACCTAGGTTCTGTGAAGGAAACATGTGCTCTATACAATGTAAAGCATCCAAATAACTTATTTATCTTTCTTCTAAGGGCAATTAAAAGGAAGCAAAACAAGTTAGAAAGCAGAGGCCTGAAATCTAGAGGTAATTTATTCAGACTTCCTACTCTCTAAGGATAACAAAAGGTAGTAAATCCTAAACTAAACAGAGTCAGCAGCAGGGAGGCTTTCAAAATTTATTCTGTTCTAGATTAGTAACGATTAAATCATACAGTGATTCATTTCAAAACACAATGATTTTCAGCACTGCATATGTTTAAAACATTAATTTCCTCCTTCAGCTTAAAACAAAGAGTATGATTTCTTTATTTTCTTCTACAATAGTTCTTAGATTTTTCTTCTTTCCACAGCTCAGAAAGAGTTTTCTTTCCTGAACTATAACTGCTGCATCCAAAGCAAGTAAATTTATTCTTTAACTATATTGGATGAGAATATACATGACTTGGCAAATAAAAAACTGTCCAAGAAAAAAAAAGCATTATTGTCTAAGAGTCATCTGCATATTCAAAACAGAATGATTAATTACTAAACCTAGAGCAAACTAGAGGTGTTTGGCACACCCCTACCCACTGTGCTCCCCTCCCCACCCAAAATCGCCTTTGCAACAAAAGTATAACATTGAGAAAATTTTGACAGTGAAAGAGAACTGATCTAACCGACTCCATCTTGCTTTTAACCTCCTAACTGCCTGGGTCATTCCTGGCTGTGGGCCAAACTAACTTTGGTCATTTCTGGGTGTAGGCCAAGCTAACTTTGGGAGAAATTTAGTTTAGATGGCAAGAGCTTCTCCCAAAACTAAACTGCCTTTATAAAACTAATAAAGTCTATGAGGTTAGGATTATGAGAGAGGCCTGAATTCTGCTAAGATGTGGGTGTAGTTAAACAATTATCAGCCAGTGTTCCGGAGGTCATAAGATTTGTAACTTCCCCAATTACTCCTGTAAATAACATCACTATTGTAGAACTTAAAATTGGCCTTTTTAGATGTCTTTTCAGACTTTTGCATTCTAATGACCAGACGACTCCACCCAGATCCATGACTCATGACTCCACTGCTCCTGTTGACCCCACTCAGAAGCCAGCTCGGCCCATGAGGACCATTTCCACGCCCCTATGATTGCATCCCCAACCAATCAGCATCACCCATTCCCTAGCCCCGTCTGCCAAACTATCTTTAAAAAACCTTGGCATCCATATTTTCAGGGAGATTGATCTGAGTAATAATAAAACTCTTGTCTCCTGTTGAGCCAGCTCTGCCGGTATTAAACTCTTTATTGCAATTCCGTTGTCTTGATACATTGTATCTGCCTGAGCAGCAGGCAAGAGGAACCCATTGGGCAGTTACACGCCTCTCTTCCGCTTTCTTAATTTCTACTTATTTCCCAACGTTTCTACTGGGCTGGCACTGTCCTCCATGAAAAAGCATAAAAAGAAGGGACTGAGTGAAGAAAGCAGTAAAGGCTGTGGCCTGCTGTTCAGTGCAGTCTTGCAAGGGTGCAGCACTCAGAACAGGATCCATGACCAAGAGAATGAAGCTGATCAGTAGACGGTGCTGGCTCGGCCTCACTCAGTGTTCCCACTCCAAGCACAGACATCTTTTCCAAGTCGTTTCTCAAGGGTTTAGTTGTCTTCTTGATGCTACTGATGAGAGGAGCCTTTGTAAGTAGCACAGTTCCACATGTAGGCTTCTCAACAAGTATTAATAGTAATCAAGTTTGTTTCCATTTGACAGACATTGTATTAGTCTGTTCTCACATTGCTATAAGGAAATACCTGAGATTTCCCAGCCCTCAGCCCTTTACAAGAAGTAAACTCTCCTTTCCAAATGTCTGACCCTCATGATTCTTCAGTGGACAATGACAATAGTTGTCTGACCACACCCTCTGCAGTAATCAGCTCAGAAAGGGCAAGACTTGGATAATAGCTGCCAACTGCCCTATTACTTATTTATTTTTGTTCCTCCTCCGATTTAAAACCAACTGGAGAAAACCAAGTACGCTCCCAAACGTCACAAATAAGATGGCCCTGCTTCTTGTCACCTGCCTCCAGCTTCCCCAGGCCAATGCTCTCCAACCAGGGTACCCATGAAGCTTCCCCCTTTTCCGCTATAAAACTTTAGCAGCCTCCTGACTGCTTTGAGTGTCTGCCAAACACTAGGAATGGAGATTGACTCCCTTGCTATGGCAAGCTCTGAATTAATTGCCTGTTTGTTCTCATTTGGGTGATCCTTATTTATTTCCACAAGACAGAAAATAATCACTTGAGCATCCAAATCCCCTCCTGTGCCCAGCCCCTACCCTAACAACCAGCATGAGAAGGGCCACCCCTTGATTCTGCCCTGGATTGGAAACAGGTGGTAAGTACGATTTCCAAAACTGGGAGAAAGCAAACTGCCAGAGAAAACCATGCTTCTAAAAGCTGTGTACTGACGAGAAGTCTTACCTAGACATGCCCTTGATGTCCCAAATCCAAGACCAGGTGTTACCATTGCCACAGACTCCTGAGAATACCAGAGGGCGCTTCAGGTTAAACACAAGTTTTACTGGCTGGAACTGTGGCCCAGGTGCCTCCCAATTCTCCCATCCTGGTAAAGCCAGAGGGTCCCATAAGAGATGCAGGGCCCCATATGCCCCCCTGGATGAAAGTGAGGCCTAACACGTGCCTCCTCCCTTTTAGCTTCAATAGGTTCCTACCTGACTTTCAAGAACGGGAGATGTGGGAAGGGCTGTCTCACTGCTCTGGATTCTTCAAAAGGAAGAGCAAAGAAAAGAGATCTAAAGGGGACCCCACAAAGTGGACTTACCATGCCCTTCACCTCTGCCAGGTGGCCTCATGTTTTGTAGGTGAGGAGAGAGAAATAGCCCCAGACTTTTCCCTAGATGAGTGGCTTCCATTTTTTTTTACACCATAATCCATAAGAAATACATTTCATTAATATACCACAACCCAGTACACAGACACACACACACACACACACACATACACACACACACACACATACACACACACAGACACACACACACACAAATAATTCTTCACATTTTTCATGGATACTTTCTGATAGCTTTAATTTTATTTCATTACTTAAAATAGGCTGATCATGACATAATAAATTAGCTTCATGACTGTGCTAGTCTGTTTTCATGCTGCTGATAAAGGCATACCCGAGACTGGGAAGAAAAAGAGGTTTAATGGATTTACAGTTCCACATAGCTGGGGAAGCCTCACAATCATGGCAGAAGGCAAGGCAGAGCAAGTCACATCTTACATAGATGGCTGCATGCAAAGGGAGAGCTTGTGCAGGGCAACTGCCCTGTATAAAACCATCAAATCTCATGAGACTTATTCACTATCACGAAAACAGTACTCTACCCCATGATTCAATTACCTCCCACTGGGTCCCTCCCACAACACGTGGGAATTGTGGGAGCCACAATTCAAGAAGAGAGTTGGGTGAGGACATAGCCAGGCCCTATCAATGACCCAACAATGAGTCAAAAGCATTAATTCGAAAAAGTATTACCCTAGAGGCTACAGCCAATGGCCCAGTGGAACCCTTGGGTATACAAGAGACTAAGTGCATAAATTAAGCTCATATTGGGTCAAATACTTCTCATGTGCAAGTAAAATAACACAGGTACCACTTTCACAAGTTGTTCAATTTGATTGTGAAAAAAAGTTTAATACAGCCCATAATATGCAAACTGAAACATCCTTGATTAAGGAAAATTCAAGAATTTAGCTATTTTTACCACAGTGGAATATGACTTATTAGCTACAATTTGGAAGTAAAAAATTACAACTTTATTTCTCTCTTTCTGACCTAAACATCATCAGGCTGCATAGTAGAGAATAAAGCTGAGAGCCATGTCTTGATCTCAGTTAAGCATGTCTAGGACAGAGACAGCTGCCCATCACAAATTCGTGTTTCCTGTCCTTAGTGTGCAGTTGTGTTAAGGAGGTGACAAGGACCACTTTTCCTGCTGACAACCCCCACAGCATTAGGTGCAGCCATTTGACTCATGTTCTTGCCCTTAAATGTGAGAGGAAGAAATGTGTCACCTCTAGGCTCAGGTTCTCAGAAGTCCACCGTCTCTTCCGTTCTGCTGGCTGGAGACAGAAGGTCTCAGAGGGAAGGAGCTTGGGTCCCTGGAACACCATGTGGGAGAAAGGCAACTACTGCCCCACAGTACACACACGGAGGTATGGTGGGATCAAAGAAGGAAGACCTATTGTGTTAACCTTTTGAACATGAGGGTTTATTTGTTGCAGCGTATAGTATCATGCTAACTAGCACAACACCTCAAATTTTGCTTCAATACTCCCCCTGCTTTTGCTTCATCCTAGTCTTAGGCAAAAACCTAGCTTTCAGGTTTTCTCCATCCTACTTTGTATCCTGGTCATTTTCAAGTGTAGGAGTGTCTGCGGCTGGGAAGGTAGAAGCCCACACCTGTAGGCCTCCACCAGCCTGCTGGTTCACTGTCACCGAGAAGGTCCTGATGGGGCCCCATCTCCCTCCAGTGGGGCCACCTATGCTCTATTTTCCACCTGGACCAACCCATTGATACTGTGGTTCTGTGTGGAGCTTCTCTGTCAGCCACCTCTTGCATCTTCCCCAGGAAGGAAGCATCTTCCCTAGCAAGAGTGAGGCGGGGGCTGTCCCAGGCACTCTCCCCATCCTGCACGGTCCCCTCTACCTGCTGTAGGCACCACACCATGTGCATCATTGTAGGCAGCCCGATCCCAGATTTCCAGATGCAGAGTTGAGCAGATGCCACTCTACTTCTAGCTTTCTCATACATTTATTATGGTTTTCTCTCCTTTTGCCAATGTTTCCTCTATTTGAGGGATGACACTCAAAAAAGTGGAAACACTAGGGTTCATTTCTCTATCACTCCCTTTACCCTCCCAAATCAGTCTTCATGCCCATGAAAAAGTGCAACGTTCCCTTGATATCCCATAGAAACTCTTCATTAATCTTTACCTTCCTTCTTCCTGACACTATGGACCTATCTACCATTAGCAATCCCTGACCTCTTTTCCAACACTTTGACTTACTGACATCAAAAAGTACTTTAAAATGATGTTTTCTCTTACACTGAATCTGAAAAAGCATAGGGATGAAGGAGAGACATTTTATCCCTAGCTACTTACATACAGACAGACACATATACCTGCACACATACACACAATTACAATGCAGTGCCTCACAATGGTTGTCACCCTCCAACCCATGAAAAGAGTGGTCAGAATTAGGCCTTACTAAAACCATGCTGATGGGACTGAAATTATTCCCTGCCACCCATACCACTGTCTTCTTTTCTCAAGGATGGGGTTGAGACCAGGTTCCAGGGTGTAGGGGAGGCTCAGCTGCCCTGCTAGGATATGTTCTTCCAGGCCCTTGGTCTCTTACTCACCCAAGAATGGGAGGGAGGACCCCGCTGGATGCAGTGCACTTGTAAGTAAATATCAGATCCCAAAGAGTTTTGCAGGAAGTAATTTATTTAGACAGAGAGAGAGAAAAAGGAGAAAGAAAATAGAGAGAGAGCAGCTCTCACGTGTCATGAAAGGGGATCCAGATATGGGGTCTACCTGGATGAGAAAGAAGGGGACTTTTAATCTGGGAGATATTCCCGACCCATTTAAGTTATTTGGCCTATGAAAGGAGTTCCTTTAAATTTCTGCTGGAGTGATTGATCTTTGATTTTTTTTCCCCTGCACACAAAAGTTAAACAAAGACCTCTAAGATCCTGGATGGAGATGTAGGTGGAGGTATGGCTGGGAAGTTCTTGCCTTTGAAACTACGCCCCCTTGTGGACCTGGGAAGAAAATACTTTCCCTCAGGGTCGCCATGACATTCACTCTCAGTGGCAGACACATCCCCACGCAATGCACCCTGCAACACACCCATTGTGCCTTCCAAACAGTGTCATGGCTTTTCCATGAAAATTAATTGTTAAAATTCTTTAAAAATAATTCTGTGGCTTGGAGATTCTAACCCCAACTGCTGCTGGCTGTAGAGAACATTGAAATCAGACAGAGCTTGGCATCCAATGGAAGAGACTGTGTGCAGCCCAGACTTCAGTCAAGAACCACCTCTTTCTATCAGCAACTAGTAGGATTTATATAAGGGGGGAAAAGGTTCAGGGCCAGATGGGGACAGTGAAGCTTTACATGATTCATCCTTCTGGTTAAGCATTCTCATTATGCCCTTAGTGAAGGAGAAATGGAAGTTTACATCAGAACCTCACAGGAAGCTTTGTAGTGTTTTGTAATATGTTTTAATTAATCCATAGTAAAATATAGACACTTCTTACTTTATGAGTTTAATCATTCTCAACAAATTTTTGTGTCCTTTTTGACAAAGTCCCCACGAAAGAACCCTAGTCTCAGTGATGCCAGCATGTAGGTGCCTGACAGGGAGGCATTCACCTGACTGTAATCACGGAGACTCCCAGGCCCCAAAGCAACACAGCAGATGAGTAGTGAGGATTACTTAACGAGGTTCTTCTCTTTGGGTTTCCTGCTCATTATAGCTGTAAAGTATGGCACTGACAATCCGTATGGGAGAATTTGGTAGGCAGTTTATGGACCATATGATTTTCCTTATATTGTCTTAAACATTTCTTAAGTCCAAAAGTACACAATAAAGAAAGCATGTCAGCTGATAAATGTTATACTAAGAGATTTCTCATAGAAAGTTGTGCCAACAATATATCTAAAATGGCTTAAATACAATCCTTCCTAAAGACAAGAAGGTGGACTAGATAATTTATTAAAACAACTTTTGACAGTAATACATAGAAACCATATCAAAAAAGTCCTATTTTTTAAATGCCCTACAAATAAGCTTCTACATGGATTCCTTATGAGTTTCTGTAACATTTAACAACCCTTCCTGGTACACATTCTGCTTTTAATCTGAGAGTGATTTGTAACTTTTTTGAAGGTCATTAATCACTTTTAATGTTTCTTATTTTTAATTTGTGTGGTTATGCAGTAGGTGTGTATATTTATGAAGTACGTGAGATGTTTGCAATACAATATGTAATAATCATATCATGGAGAATGAAGTTTTCATCCTCTCAAGCATTTAGCCTTTGTGTTACAAACAATCCAATTACAATCTTTTGGTTATTCTTAAATGTACAATTAAATTGCTATTGACAAAAATCACCCTGTTCTGCTATCAAATACTAAGGCTTATTTATACTTTCTAACTATTTTTGTACCCATTAACCATTCCCATTTTAGCCCTACTAACCCACTACCCTTCCCAGCCTCTGCTAACCATCATTCTATTCTGTATCTCCATGAGATTAGAATCTCAATTGTTTTGATTTTTAGATCCCACAAATGAGTGACAGCATGCAAAGTTTGTCTTTTGGTGTCTGGCTGATTTCCCTTAGCATTATGAACTTAGTTCTATCCATACTGTTGCAAATGATAGGGTCTCATTATTTTTTATGGCTGAATAGTCCACCATTGTGTATAAGTACAACATTTTCTTTATCCATTCATCTGTTGATGGACATTTTGGTTGCTTCCAAATCTTGGCTATTTTGAACAATACTGGAACAAACATGGAAGTGTAGATATCTCTTCCATACACTAATTTCTCTTTCCTTTGGGTATATACCCAGCAGTGGGACTGCTGGATTGTACGGTAGCTCTATTTTTAGTTTTTTGAGGAACCTCCAAATTCTTCTCTTTAGTGATTGTACTAATTTGTATTCCCACCAACAGTGAAAGAGGGTTCTTTACACATCCTTGCCAGGATTTGTTATTGCCTGTCTTTTGGATATAGCCATTTTAACTAGGATGAGATGACACCTCACTGTAGTTTTGATTTGCATTTCTCTGACGATCAGTGATGTTGAGCACCTTTCCATATGCCCATTTGCCATTTGTATGTCTTCTTTGGAGAAATGTCTATGCAAATATTTTGCCTATTTCTTAATTGAATTATTAGGTTTTTTTCCTTACAGAATTGTTTGAGCTCCTTATATATTTTGGTTATTAATCCCTTGTCAGATGGGTAGTTTACAAATATTTTCTCCCAGTCTGTGGGTTTCCTTTTCACTTTGTTGATTGTTTTCCACTGAGATTCACTCAGGGTGGTTGGCAAAATATTAAAAGACAGTTACAGGTTATAGTCTCAAACCTTTTGGAAGGCTGAAAAGTTTTATTAACTTATGGAATGAGCTGAAGGCAGTCAGTTCTTATGTTAGAGCATTAGCTCCTAAGGTGAAGATTAGATTAAGGATAATAAAAGCTTCCCCAGTTAAGTCTGTTTACCCCACCTTCCTTCGTCTCTACTCTTAACTGTTTACTCATGTAAACTTTGTGCTGGATGGCCCTCTCAGGGGGAGGTTGAAGGAAAATTACCCATTAATGGTGTTTACTCTGGGCTCTGGAATCAAAACCTTTTATCATTTGTAAAATCACCTTTTTAACCATGTTAATTATCCACAAGCATGTTGACTTAGAACTTCTGAATAAATGTGAGGAGGAACAGGTAGTCATCAGTTAGCTGCAATCGTCCTCTGAAAGCAACTGACAACCATCCCTAGACCATTCAAATCACTGCACTAGGTGTATGAGTGCATTCCATTCATCCATCACTGAGTCAGGTCTGCAGGACAGACCTCCGCAGGTGGCGATCAATGCCTCAGTTTCCTTTGCTTTGCAAACGCTTCTTAACTTGTTGTGATCCCATTTGTCCATTTTTAATTTAGTTGCGTTTGTTTGCGGTGTATTACTCAAGAAGTTTTTGCCCAGATCAATGTCCTGGATAGTTTCCCTAATGTTTTCTTATAGTAACTTCATCATAGTTTGCAGTCTTAGATTTAACTCTTCAATTCGTTTTTATTTGATTTTTGTGTATGGTGAGAGATAGGGGTCTAGTTTCATTTTTCTGTATATGAATATGAATATCCAGGTTTCCCAGCATCATTCATTGAAGAAACTGTCTCTTCTCCAGTATATTTTCTTGGCATGTTTGCTGAAAATGAATTCAATCTAGGTGTGTAGATTTTTGATATGATTTGACTGTGTCCCCATCCAAATCTCATCTTGAATAGTGGCTCCCATAATCCCCACGTGTCATGGGAGGGACATAGTAAAAGGTAATTGAATCATGGGAGCAAGTTTTCCTTGGCTGTTCTTATGATAGTAAGTTTCACAAGATCTGATGGTTTTATAAATGGGAGTTCCCCTGCATAAGCTCTCTTGCCTGCCACCATAGAAAATGTGCCTTTGTTCCTCCTTCACCTTCTCGCCATGATTGTGAGTCCTCCCCAGCCATGTGAAACTGTGAGTCCATTAAACTTTTTTCTTTTTTAACAAACTACCTGGTCTTGGGTATGTCTTTACTGTGTGAAAACAGATTAATACAGTAAATGGTACCACAGAGAGTGGGATGCTGCTGTAAAGATATCTGAAAATGTGGAAGTGACTTTGAAACTGTGTAACGGGCAGAAGTTAGAATTTCCTGGAGACTTGGAGGGCTCAGAAGACAGAAGATGTGGGAAAGTTTGAAACTTCCTAGAGATTTGTTGAATGGCTTTGACCAAAATGCTCATAATGATATGGACAATAAAGTCCAGGCTGAGATGGTCTCAGATGAAGATGAGGACCTTTTTGGGAACTAGAGCAAAGGTGACTCTTGTTATGCTTTAGCAAAGAGACTGGAGGCATTTTGTCCCTACCCTAGAGATCTGTGGAACTTGAAAGAGATTATTTACGATATCTGGTGGAAGACATTTCTAAGCAGCAAAGCATTCAAGAGGAAGCAGAGCATAAAAGTTTAGACAATTTGCAGCCTGACAATGCAATAAAAAAGAAAAACCCATTTTCTGGGGAGAAATTCAAGCCAGCTGCAGAAATTTGCATAAGTAAGAAGGAGCTGAATGTTAATCATCAAGACAATGGTGAAAATGCCTCCAGGGCATGTCAGAGAGCTTTGCAGAAGCCCCTCCCATCACAGAGCTGGGGTCCTGGGAGGAAAAAAATGGTTTCATGGACCCTCCTGCTGTGTGCAGCCTAGGGACTTTGTGCCCTGTGCCCCAGTTGCTCCAGTCATGGCTGAAAGGGGCCAATGTACAGCTCAGGCTGTTGCTTCAGAGGGCACAAGCCCCAAGCATTGGCAGCTTACACATAGCGTTGGACCTGCAAGTGCACAAAGGTTAAGAATTGAGGTTTAGGAATCTCCATCTAGATTTCAGAAGATGTGTGGAAATGCCTGGATGTCCAAGCAGAAGTGAATGTCCACCTGTCCTTTGCTGCAGGGGTGCACCCCTCACAGAGAACCTCTGCTAGGGTGGTGCAGAAGGTGGTGCAGAGTCCCCACTGGGGCACTGCCTAGTGGAGCTGTGAGAAGAGGGCCACTGTTTTCCAGACCCCAGAATGGTAGATGCATTGGTAGCTTGCACCATGCACTTGGAAAAGACACAATACCAGCTGTGAAAGCAGACAGGAGGGGGGCTGTACCTAGCAAAGCAACAGGGGTGGAGCTACTGAAGACCATGGGACCCCCACCTCTTGCATCAACATGACCTGATATGAGATATGGAGCCAAAAGTGATCATTTTGAAACTTTAGGGTTTAATGACTGCCCTATTGGATTCTGGACCTGCATGGGAACTGTAGCTCCTTTGTTTAGGCCAATTTCTCTCATTTGAAACAGATGCATTTACCCAATGCCTGTACCCCCACTGTATCCAGAAAGTAACTCACTTGCTTTTGATTTTACAGGCTCATAGGCAGAAGGGATTTGCCTTGTCTCAGATGAGACTTTGAACTGTGGACTTCTGAGTTAATCATGAAATGAGTTAAGACTTTGGGGGACTATTGGAAAGGCATGATTGGTTTTGAAATGTGATGATATGAGATTTGGGAGGGGCTGGTGTGGAATGATATGGTTTGGCTGTGTCCTCACCCAAATCTCATCTTGAATTGTAGCTCCCATAATCTCCACGTGTTGTGGGAGGGAACTGGTGGGAGGTAGCTGAATCATAGGGGCAGGTTTTCCCATGCTGTTCTCATGATAGTGAATAAGTCTCATAAGATCTGATGGTTTTATAAAGGGCAGTTCCCCTGCACACACTTTCTTGCCTGCCACCATGTAAGATGTGCCTTTGCTCCTCCTTCACCTTCCACCATGATCATGAGGCCTCCTCAGCCACATGAAACTGTGAGTCCATTAAACCTTTTTTGCTTTATAAATTATCCTATCTTGGGTATGTCTTTATTAGCGGCATGAGAAAAGACTAATACAATTTGTTTCTGGGTACTCCATTCTGTTCCATTAGTCTGTGTGTCTTTTCTTTTATGCCAGGACCATGCTGTTTTGATTATTATCACTCTGCAGTATAATTTGAAGTCAGGTAATGTGATTTCTCCAGTTTTGTTCTTTTTGCTTAGGATAGATTTGTCTATTCTGGGTCTTTTGTGGTTCCATATAAATTTTAGCATTGATTCTTCTACTTCTGTGAAGAATGTCATTGGCATTTTGAAAGGAACTGCACTGAATATGTAGATTGCTTTGGGTAGTATGGACATTTTAACAATATTGATTTTTCCAATCCATGAACATAAAATATATTTCCATATTTTGGTGTCCTCTTCAATTTCCTTCATCAGTGTTTCATAATTTTTATTATAGAGACTTTTCACTTATTTGGTTAATTCCTAGGTAGTTAATTTTACTTGTGGCTATTGTAAATGGGATTACTTTTACGATTTCTTTTTCAAATTGTTCACTGTTGGCATATAGAAATGCTCCTCAATTTTGTATGTTGATTTTGTATTCTGCAACTTTACTGAATTTCTTTACCAGTTCTAATAGTTTTTTGTAGCATCTTTAGATTTTTCCAAATACAAGATCATATCATCTGCAAACAAGGATCATTTGACTTCTTCCTTTCCAATTTGGATGCCCTCTACTATTTTCTCTTGTCTGATTGCTCTAGCTAAGTATTTCCAGTACTATTGTGAATAACAGTGATGAAAGTGGGCATCCTTGTTATGTTCCAGATCTCAGAAGAAAGGTTCTCAGTTTTTCCCCATTCAGTATGATACTAGCTGTAGGTCTGTCATGTATTTCTTTTATTATGTTGACATATGTTCCTTCTATGTCCAATTTATTTAGAGTTTTCTTTTATCACGAAGGCATGTTAAAGTTTATCAAATGCTTTTTCAGCATCAATTGAAATAATTATATGGTTTTTGTCCTTTATTATATTGATGTGATGTATTGCATTGACTTGATTTGCATATGTTGAACCATCCTTGCATCCCAGGGATAAATCCCACTTGGTCATGATTAATGAACTTTTTAATGCATTTTTGAATTTGGTTTGCCAATATTTTGTTGAGAATTTTTACATCAATATTCATCAGAGAGATTGGCTTATAGGTTTATTTTTTGATGTGTCTTTGCTGGATTTTGATATAAGAGTAATACCAGCCTTATAGAATGAGTTTAGAATTATTCTCTCCTCAATTTTTCAGAATGATTTTAGTAGGACTGGTATTTATTCTTCTGTGTTTGGTAGAATTCAGTAGTAAAGTCATCAGGTCCTGGGCTTTTCTTTACTAGGAGACTTCTTATTATGGCTTTGATCTCATTACTTGTTATTAGTCTATTTGGGTTTTAGATTTCTCCATGGCTCTCAATCTCAGTAGGTCATTTGTGTCTAGGAATTTGTCTGTTTTTTCTAGATTCTTCAATCTATTTACATGTAGTTGCTCATAGTGGCCACTAGTGATCCTTTGAATTTCTGCAGTATCAGTGGTAATGTGTCCTTTTTCATCTCCGATTTTATCTATTTGGATCATCTCTCTTTTTTTCTCAGTCTGGCTAAAGGTTTGTAAATTTTGTTTAACTTTAAAAACTTTTTGTGGCCAAGCATGGTGGAATATTTTTACTATATGGATGACAGCCTCACTCCCTGGTCACTGCCATCATAGGTCCATGGGGAGTACTGCCAGCTACCACCAATGTTCCCTTAAGGTCCAAGAAGGGAGCTTGTGGTAAAGCCTGGCTTGGGATTCATCTTTTAGGGCAGTGGGATTGCCACCAACCCAGCACAGATCCAGAAATGCCATCTGAGAGCTAGGCCTTGGTTTTCAGAGCACCAAGGGCCATCTTGGTGCCCTACTCCCATACGGCCAAGTTGGTACCTAAGGTGCAAGACAAAGTCCCCTTAGTTTTCCTTCTGTTTTTCTCAAGCAGAAGAAGTCTCATCTCTTAGCCAGCACAGCTGGAAATGTGTTGAGTCTCACCTAAAGGCAGCAAGTCTCAGAGTCTCACTCAACGGTGATGCCCTCAATGTAGTACCTGGGTACTGCTCCTGGTTATTCAGGGCCCAAGGATTCTTCAGTTAGCGAGATAAATCTTGACAGGACTAGGTCCTTCCCTTCAAGGCAGCAGGTTTCCTTCCGGCCCAGCGTGTATCTAGACACGTCATCCAGGAGCTATGGCCTGGAAAGAGGGCCTCAAGACTCTCATGAGTCTGACTGGTCCCTTATCTTGCTGTGGCTTAGCTGGTATCAAAGATGCACGATAAGGTTTTCCCCACTGTCCCCTCTTTTGTCCTCAAGTAGAAAGAAGGAGTGTCTTTTGAAGCTATGAGCTCTGTGGCCCAAGGTTAGGGGAGGGGTGATGCCAGGCCTCTCTTATCTGCCCTGGCTGGCATCTCAGTAGGTCATGTGCCCCCCCACCCTGAGTCCACTGTCTCTGGGCCCAGCCCAGCACTAGGACTCACCTAGGAGTTGAAGTCCTTGTGAACTAGGCTGCCTTTCAAGTTTATTTCAGGCCTCAGAGTACTTTAGCCTCCAGTGGTGAGGCTTGCAGGAATTCTTCCAATCACTTGGATCAGCAATTCCCCTCTGGCTAGGGCTGGTTTCAGTGCTCCTTTCATGGGTGGGCATCAGCTGAGTTTGGTCTGGCTTTGCTTTCTGTTCTAACAGGACAGCACTAAGTTCAATGCCTCATACTTGCTCCACTCTCCCAAGCCCCAGTGCATAGCAATGTCCTCTGTACCACACCAACACTGCCAGGGTGGCACTGGCAACTCGAAACTATTTTTCTTACCTCCTCCGTGGCTCTTTCAGTGATATGAAGTTAAAACCAGGTACTGCGAGTGCTCACCTGACTTGAAGGTGCTTTTCCTGTATTGATGATTGTTGTATTGATATCCTTGCCAAAGAATCTACTGGTGAAACCTTCTATTCCGCCATCTTACTCTGCCCCTCTCCCACATCATTGATCTTGTTGAGAATATTTTGACAGCCATGAACATCTTGCTCAGTGTGATAGACTAATGTACAGACACATTTTGATTTAATAAATACAAATAAATATTCATAGCCTAATTATAGACTATAAAGAACGATTACTATGGGTTGAACTGTGTGACTCAAAATTCATATGCTGAAGTCTTTACCCCAGTACCTCAGAATGTGATTTTATTTGGCAATAGGGTCTTTCAGAGGTTATTGAGGAACTATGTTACCTTCTCTTCCCAGGTCCACAAGGGGCATGGTTTCAAAAGCAAGAACTTCCCAACGCCATGCCTCCATCCACCTCTGCATCCAGAAACCTACAGTTCTTTGTCTAACTTTCCCATGTACGGGCTAGGTAAAATTTCAGGTGAGCTGCCTTTGTTCAGAAAGCCCGCCAAAAGCCGTGGAAGGAGGGGCTCTATTGCAGGACAAGAAGCCAATCCAATATCAGATTTAAAGACCAATCATGCCAGAGGAAGTTTGAAAGAACTCCTCTCATTGGACAAGAACATGAATGGGGCGGGAATAACTTCAAAGTTAAAATCCCACTGCCCCTTACCTGTGCAGACTCCTTCTCCAGATCTCCTCCCATGGCAACGTAGGAACTGTCTCTCCCTCTTTACCTGCACGGATATCCCTCTCCGGGATCCCCTTCCACAACAGCGTGGGAGCTCTCTCTACTTCTCTCTCTCTCCCTGCCTAATAAATGGCTCTCTGCAAAACTCTTTGGGTCGGTGATATTTACATGAATGGTAAGCCCACCACACCTCCAGGGCCTCTTCCCCCATTCCTGGGGAAGGGCTGGCCAAGAACCTAGGACGCCTGTTACATTTTCAAGTTAAAATGGGATTATTAGGGTGGGCCCTAATTCAATATTCCTAGTGTCCTTTATAAAAAGGGAAAATTTGAACACCAAGATACACATAGAGGGAAGACAATGTGAACAGCCATGCCAAAGTGAGAAGCCTGGAACAGTCTTCCCTCACAGCCTTACAAGAAACCAACCCTGCTCACACCTTGATCTCAGACTTGTAACCTTTAGAACTGTGAGACAATAGATTTCTGTTATTTAAGCCAACCGTCTGTGGTACTTGTCAGGGCAGCCTTAGAAAATACAATAATTCTGTGAGAATCTTCAGGTTGTTACGTATACCTGGAGCTCATTCTTGCTGCTATCTGAGTACACTGAAGTCTATTTGTCCATTCTGTTGCTGGTGGGTTGTTTCCTGTTTTGCAGTATTTAATGATACTGCTATGGACATACTAATATATGCCTTACAGTGTGTACATATGAGCATCTCTGTGATGCCCAGGACTGGATGCAAATTGTTTGGAAAGTGGGCGTTCCAATATATATAGCCACCACCAGTGTATAAACGGTTCCCTCTGCTCCTTACACCTTCTGAAACTTGATATCATCAGAGTTTTTTATTTTTACTAATCTTCTGAGTGTGAAATTATAACTTATTTGATAGATTCATGATGAATTTTCATTTGATATGACCACCATTATCCATTGTGTCTTTTGACATTGATTTTTCAACCTTTAAACTTTGTAAAAACTCAGTTTGAAAAACAAAATCAGGCAACATGATTTGATGTTGATATCTTACATCTCAAAAGCTGTGGTTTATGAGATGAGCAGGGTTCCAAATAGGAGTTGTTAAAAGCCTTTCCAACATTGTCCACGCCCAGTGTTCCCCAGAGTGTTTATTTTCACGAAAAATTGTAGGTTCAGTGTAGCAGTCACAATTACAAGATGCATTCTTGAGTTAGAGATTTTGTGGGAAACAGGCTCTATGCCAGCATAGTTCTAGATTGCTGGTGAGTGTCGATTCATGTTTATGGCTATAATATTGGGTCATTTTTCTAGTGATTCTTCATTAATAGTAAAACATTATTACATAGCCATTATAAATATCATCCTTTTTGGACAATGTCATTCTTTGGATACAGTCATCTCTTAACAACCTTTTGAGGTAAGAAGAAAAATTGCTCTTAGATCCTTAAGTGAACTGAAGCAAACAGATAGGATTTAATTTCCCACAGGTCAATCTGCAGGTCAGTGGTAATATTTAAAATAGAAACAAAACGTCCAAAGCCCCATGGCTGCCTCATCCATTAAACGATACCAGTTTCCTTGCTAAGCATTAGCCTTCAATTCTCTCTCAAAAGAAATAGAGTTATTACACACTTCATCTAGTCTTCTTGACATGAACTTAAACTCATAGGATCAATATTTTAGGGATGAAAGAAGCTTTAGGAATCGCCCTAGTCTGAGCTTTCTCATCTTAAGTATTACAAAAAAGAAACCGAGAAAATGTCATTCCTAAAACCATATAGCTATTCAGCTACAGAACCAAAATTAAAAACTGAGTCTTCTGAGTCCCAAATCTGGACGTGACCTATACACATGAGGACCTGTACAATTCACACTGTGTGCCAAGCACCCCAGCTTTCTGCAGTTAATACCTGTAAGAGGAAACATTGGTTCTCTGGACAGACCTACATATCCCTAAGTAAATATCACCTAATGGTGGAGACTGAAGAATTTCTCTCTTACCAAGAAATATTGTATGACCAAAGAATATATTTCTGTTTGAGCAAAGAAGTCTGCTGAGTTGAGACAACTGATACAATATCATAAATAAAATGATGTGTAATATCACAAAACTCAAAAAAGCACAAAAATATAAACGAGGTCATGCTACGTCAACTGCATATCAAAGCTCTAAGAAAAGATGGCCTGTGAAAAAGACATTCTTCTTGAACACCTGCTAGGTGGCATCATGCTGGCCACTTTATAGACCTTGCCTTATTTTGATTACCCTCACTTAATGTATGAAGACACTCTAACAGCAAATGTAAGTAACCAAATGCACAGAAAATAATAAAGTTGGAATTATAACCCTATTACAATGTCCTCATATATGTAGTTATAATTTGGTATAGTGAAGTTTTGGTGTCTGTTTTGTTTTTGATGATGATAAAGCAGAAATGCAGTGTAAACAATTTTAAGGAGACAGATAGCAAAGAGGAAAATAATGTAAATCTGCAATTACACCACCCAGAGAGAACCACTTTTAAAATTCTGATGTAGGTTGCACTTGAGCATCTGCAAAGATGCCTGCTATCAATTGTTTCTCTCTCTGAAGGTGCAAATCCTCTGCCTTCCCCTGGCATCTGGCCTGTGGCTCATCTTGACCAATGGAAAGTGGCAGAAGTGATGCTATGTCAGCTTCAGTCTGGACTTTGAGAGGTCTGGCAGCTTCTGTCTTTTCTTGGGAGAAAGCCAGGTGCCACTTAAGAACTCTGACTACCCAAGACCACCTTGTTGTTAGGAAACCTCAGCAACCCATGTGGAGAGGGGCATAAAAGAAAACAGAAGCCCCAGACCTGTGAGTGAAGCCTTCTTGGATCCAATAGCCCAGCCCCGCCCCAGTTGAATATGATGCAGTCACAGACCCCAGCCATGCCCCTGGAGTAGAGGAACCCCACCTCCAGCCACCGCTGGAGCCCAGTCGAGCCACAGACTCATGAGAAATAATAGATTTCTGTTGTTTCAAGCTGCTACATTTTGTAGTCGTTTGTTACATAGCAATAAATAACTAAGACTAGTAGATAACTAAGGCTTCATCCTCAAAGATATTCTCTGTATACACGGATGTATGTTTCTGTGCATACTCAAAACTGTTTTGTACTCTGCTTTTCTTATTTAGAATCACTTTTCACTTTCAGTAAATATTCACATTCTTCTGTAACATGACAACTTAGTAGCCACAAGGTATCTACTCATCTGGAATTATTACAGCTCATGGAAGGGTTCCATATTGCTGGGCAATTGTTGGCTTCTCCATTTTCCTTATACATGAGACCTGCAGTGAGCTTTTGTCAACACAAATCTGTGCACAAACATCCCACTACATCCTTTGGATGAATTCTGGGCATGTTATTAGAGCATTAAAGCATTACATATTTTTATGGTTCTGGCCAAATTGCTCTCAACAAAAGCTCTCCAATTACTGTCCCCACAGCTGGGAACCAGCACTCTACTCTCTTCACACATGATCTAGCAACACCCCAGTACTTCCTATTACTCTCTTCCAATTTGGCAGATGACAAATGGATTCTCGTGGTTGTTTTAATTTTCCTTTCACTAATCAGGGTTAGACCTTTCCTCGTGAGGGTGCGATGCCCACGCTCTGCGCTCGGCTGCCTTGCCTGCAGAATCACCTCGTACATAACACCATCTGACAGTCAAGGTTAAATGAACAAAGCTACTATGAAAACTACATGATGGAAAGAATATTTTTAATATATGGATGACAGGAATGATTTTGTTGTAGGGCCTAAAGAGTCATAATCAATTTCCCTAACAGAAGAATTTCGCAATCCATTGATTTAATATCACCTGGATTGGTGATGACATTTCTAGGGCACTTGTACCTGCCACTCATCTTTGTTACCTATGTTTATAGGAAACTGTAAATCATTTATTGAGCCAACCACTAATTGTGAAAATAAATTTCAAGCTGATAAAACTTCAGAGGCAATTATTTTATACTATAAATTCTAGTTAACAGAAACTAATTCTCAAATTTCTCTTCCACACAAGTTTTTCTTTTTCAGAGACGAAATCTCACTCTGTCACCCAGGCTGGAGTGCAGTGGCGCAATCTTGGCTGACTGCAACCTCCACCTCCAGGTTCAAGCAATTCTCCTGCCTCAGCCTACTGAGTAGCTAGGATGACAGGTACCTGCCACCACAACCGGCTCATTTTTGTATTGTTTTTAGATGGGGGTTTCACCATGTGGCCAGGCTGGTCTCTAACTCCTGGCCTCAGGCGATCTGCCAGCCTTGACCTCCCAAAGTGCTGGGATTCCAAGTGTGAGCCACCATGCCCAGCCCTAAATTTTTAGTTAAATAAAATATGTCTTACCCACAACAGGCATTATAGGCGAAAAGTCACTCTTGGCACCAAAGAGAAGCAAATATCATCAAAGAAGGAACAGGTCTAAGCAAATATCATTTATAATGTGACATGCTATAAAAATAGACTTTATTAAAATTACTTCATTGAAAATGTTTATTTAGTTTTACTTGAGATAAAAATAAGTGAGCAGAAATAAGAAAATGGATTAAAAGTTTAGATATTTAGATTCCACGTAGAGTTACTATCTTAGAGAATGTGACAAACATAATTTTAGAATTAAGTTGCATTTTCCACAGTGTTTTTAAGAAGAAAAGGAACTTACTTTTTGCTCACTTTCCTTGTAGGTTTTTATGTCATTTCTTATACTCTCCCCCAGTCAGTCCATTAAATACTTCCTCTAAGTTCTGCTTTTGTTCTCTTCTTTCAGCCACTATTTATTATTTGCATGCTGTGTGCTAGAAATTGGGCTAAGCTCCTTGCCGACATCAGTCTTTGCGGATGCTTAATAACCACAGTAGCCTGAGGTGGGTATTATTGGCCCTGACTGACAAATGAGGAAACTGAAGTTAAAGAGGTTAAGTAACCTGCCAAAGTTGTAAAATACTCTCTGACTAGACTAGCATGGTAATCTCGGTGTCGATATGCAGAGTGCCAGAGCGCTTCCAAGTCTATGTCTTTAGGCCCCAGTTCTCTCTGCGCTACAGCCGGTGAATCAATCCCCGTAGGAGACATTGCCACTTGCATGTCCCACAGGCGCCACCCCAAAACTGACATGTCTGAAACCCCAACCCTAGTCTCTCCTCGCAAACCTGCATCCCATTCTACAGACCTATGCTGTTTGACACATACCTATGCTCGTTCTGTGATGATCCATGCTGGAGACCCGAAGACCCCATGACTCTCCTGTCCCCATCCCCTGCACACTTGCACTATGTGCTGTGTGCCAGGCCTTAGGCATAAAGCCGTGCACAACTCTCTGTAAACACAGACCTTGTGGCCAACTCATAGTCTCATGGGGAAGATGGCAACTCCATCAAAATGTACACAAAAGGCATCCTAAGAAATGGCACAAAAGCATGGCACAAGATGCAAATTGAGGCCAGGCTGTGGTGTAGCCAGGGTGGGGGGTGTCAGAAAGAGCGGGGAGTAAGATCTGAAGGAAAATGGAAAACTCTAACACAGAGGTGGGAGGCTCCGGGGTTGGGGGGCATAGGGGAACAGCATGTGTGAAGTAATCAGAAGTCAGGTTAAAAATTCTGTCGATTCTACCTCTAAAATATCTCCCAAATGGTTTCTTCCACTCAATTTGTAATACAAGCCTGCCAGCTTGTTCCTGTTCTTCACTTGCTCTCCCCTCAATCCACGCCTCAACGCCACTGAAGGAGTCATTTTCCCCACACACAAATCTGGCAGCTTCAAAGCCTCGGGTGGCTCTGTCCCCTCCAGCCCCAGCCCCAGCACACCAGCTCAAGGCAGGCTGGTCACCACTCAGCAATTCCTCCATGCCTCCCTTCCTCACCCTTAGGGTTTCTGTGTCTCCCCAGCAGAGTTTGTGCTGGATTTCCATTCCTCTTTACTACAAAAGTCACTTTTCTCAGGTGAGTTAGCTGTCATTTTGACATGCATCATTTCTGAAGAGAAAACACCTAGAAATTGAGTTCACCCAAACACTTCAGTGTTGAGGAGCCTTCCTCAGACCTGCACCTCAGAGCTGAAGGGCTCCTGCGCCTGGACATCGGAGGGTACGCAGAGCGACAATGAACTTCTCCAAGGCTTTGTCCTGGGCCCCCACAGGCCACAGTTTCTCTTTCATTTGTAGTGAGCAGCCTCTGCTGTCCTGAGTCCACAGGCATGGGCATGTAGTTGACCCCATGGAAATGACATTGGGAAGTCCTTTATCACACACACGCACTACTGTGTATGAGTTTTTTATTTTTTTACCACTAGACAGCTAATGATACATTATGAAGATGATAAATATATGATCAAGATATATTGTTTTGAAAGCATACACATTCATTATGTTATATTATCAGGATGGTAATTGCCATGGGAAAGCTGAGTTTTTAAGTGAATTTTAAAATCTTTCTGTGGATTATTAAGTTTGAAGGTATTGGCGTCCACTTTAGGAACAGACCTGCCAAACCATAAGGGGCAATTAGGTCATCATTTCCCAGGACAATGCTAGACCTACGCCACGCCCTTCTTGCGAGAGGTCCTATCCCAGGCCCCAGCTCTATGTAGAAAGTGCAAACTGCCTGTGGCAAGACCAAGCCTGCAGAGCACTGCTTTCCCCTCGGGGAGGTTCTGTGAACACGGAGCCGGAAGCTTGCCCGTGCTGCTCCTTTCTCCTCTGCGGCTCAGGAAGGGAGGCATGGCCTTCTGCCGATGGAGAATGGGGTCTTGCCACCACCAGAAAAACCTCCCTGAGGTTATTGTCTCACATCCTCAGCGCCGACTGGATCCGGGAGGCCAGGACCACCCACAGCCTGACGCCACTCTCCACTTGAGTCCAGGAGGCCTCAGGGTGGAGGAGCAGGTCCCGGTGCCCCTGGCCACCCTGCGTCTCAGCCCTGATGAGGGGAAGGCCCCAAACGTGCAGGGAGAGGCAGACCTTGTCCTGAGGATAACGGTAGTTTCAAAGGCAAAGTATAATGATAAGTGACACTGGGCGCTCATAAGAAATGGACACTCATTTAGGGTCACGCGCACATACCACCAACCAGGTGGCTCACCCGCTCTTGGAGACCTCTGTTACCTAGTGTTTAAGCACAAGAACTTAAGTTCTCCACTGAGGAAATTCAACCCATCTCCTCAGGAAGATCCCACTCCATGGACCCTTCCCCTGGACACTGAGGGTATCACATGGATGCCTGCAACTGTCAGTATCAGTGCCCTGCAGGGGTAGGGCAGAGCAAGGGGATGGGGGAGGGATGAATGGATGGATGGGTTCCTATCCCGGGGGCATCTCTGAATGCTGACCCTTCGTGGCAGCTTCCTTTTCTATACTTTCACGGATGAACAGTTTCCACAGACCCTTTATGAGTTAACTCCTAAGGTCAGCACGTCTCCCTCAGAGACAGCAAACCTGAGACTCTCAGTGAGAGAAAAGTATTTCCTTAGTTAGTGGGGTACAGGTTGCACCCCCAGTGTCAAGAAACCCCCACTGCTATGCTGAGTCCTGAAGTATCACCAAAGAGCTCTACTCACACACCCGATACTGAGTGGCAGCTCTGTTACCTGGAGAAGGACCGCAGCTTAGATTAGTTGCTTGCTATGGCGTGAACCCTCTGAGGAGTGTGTGGGCCTGGGGAGACAGCAGAATGCCCTTTCTTCTGGCCTCATACATAGCCTTTGTGGTTCAGCCTCGAGAATGAATAGACACCTAAGAAAGACTTCAGCTGCTATGTGATCAATTGTAGCTCTAGGGGGAAATGGAGGACAGAGCTGGACTTGGGGATCAGATACCTTGAGTGTTACACAGGACTTCTGTCACTAGGAGACCTTCGGTTGCCTCATGCGACCCAGGGCTCCTGTGACGTTAAACGGAGATGATTGCAGGATATGAAAGTGCTGACACAGGGCCTGGCAGCGCACAGTGGATGATGGTCTCTCTTCTTTTCTATTAGGCTTTACAATCCGGTTAACAATTGTAAAGCGTAATAGAACACTGCATTCTAAAGTTGCACAATTGTTCCAAAAGCAAGTTGTTGTGAAATCTTCAAAAAGAAGAAAGGGGCCAGAAATGGTGGCTCATGCCTGTAATCTCAGCACTTTGGGAGGCTGAGGCAGGTGGATCACCTGAGGTCAGGAGTTCGAGATCAGTCTGACCAACACGGTGAAACCCCATCTCCATTAATACAAAAATTAGCAGGCATGGCGGTGCACACCTGCAATCCCAGCTGCTCGGGAGGCTGAGGCAGGAGAACTGCTTGAACCCAGGAGGCAGAAGTTGCAGTGAGCTGAGATAGCACCACTGTAGTCCAGCCTGGGCAACAAGAGTGAAACTCCATCACAAAAAAAAAAAAAAAAAAAAAAAAGGGCAGTTTTTGGCTCCCATAATGATGCAGGACAGGTGAGCCCAAAATTGGGTCTGACCCAGAAAAGACCTTGGCTTTGCCTAGGAAATAATTCAAAGGCAGACGGTGGTGTAAACAGAACTTTTGCTGAGGCAGCCATGCACAGCAGAAGCAGAGGTGCTGCTCCTTTCAGAGCAGGGCAACCCCGTAGGCAGGGTGTCCCGAGCAGCAGCCTAGGGCAGGTCTGCAGTTACAGTCACACTGTTACCTACTTTCAATTACATGCAAATTAAGCAGAAGATTATACAAAAATTTCTAGAAAAAGTGTGGTAACTTCTGGGTCCTTGTGGCGTTGCCATGGAAACAGTCAGTATCTTCAGGGTGTTGTCATGGCAATGGTAACTGACATGGCACTGGTGGGCCTGTCTTATGGAGAGGTGCTTTTGCCTCTTCACCGGTTCACCTAGTCCTCAATCTGGTCCAGAGTCTAAGCCTTGTCCCTGGAATAGAGCCCTGCCTTCTACCTCAATAACACTTAAAACAGATTAGAAAAAATGAAGGATTGGGCATGTTTTCAACAGCATCAAATGTGTCAGAAATAGGAAAAACACTGCATCCTGTTAGACCATAGAATCTAACGCAGTTTCTAATTGTTCTGATCACACATTTTTATGAGGAGAACAAGTTACTGTCAAAGGAAATTACACCCTGTTAATGTCTTATGAATTAACAATTATATTCTTCAGAAATTGATACACAGGACAGAATTCAATTCGTTCAACAAAGTATAACTTCAACTTTACCGTTTTGCTAAAGGTATTCCGATCACAAAATGTCCATAATTCCTGCAATTCTGTTCCTTGAGTCTGAAATTACACTGCTGACATCCCTTTTGTGACAAAAGCACTTTAACAGCCAAAAAATTTTAGAAATGACTACTAGGTCTCTTTTATGTTTGTTGAATGCAGCTGCAATATTTCTGAGTTAAGCTACGTTCATACGTTCTCAATCTGGCTGGAACATTTCTCTGTTGTTTTGATTGCAATATTGTCCAGCAGGCCAGACTGATAATTAATGCACGTTATTAAGATGACTAACGCTCCTCTCAGATGCCGATTGAAAATCCACACCAAGAACAGCCTTGAAAGTGATTCGGCTGCAGATTTGCGGGGAGTGGAGGTTATGCAATTGTTCCTTTTGTAACTCAGCAATATTTAGCAGGGTGCATGTGATATCCTGTAGGCCCTTGAGTTTCTTGAGGACCCTGAAAATGGTGGGAAGAAAAGTCATAATTGCTGTGTTCCCAGAGGCCCAATAATGAGACTTTGACAAACTCAGTCATTAAGAGATAAGCAACCTGCACTCCTAGACAGGCCAGAAGTCAGACTCTTGTAGCAAACACTCCTGGGACTCCTGCTTAGCCCATCCCCTTGTCTAGAATACCCTCCAGCATTCTTTGTGAAGGGCTGGGCTAACCAACAAGGTGTCAGGATGGGCACTGGACCCAAAGTAGACTAATAGGATATTTTTAAGCCCTAATTAATGCATATGTTAACTAGCTTGACTTAGTTGCCTCATAGTATATATGCTTCAAAACATCATGCTGTATACCATAAATATATACAGCAGGCTCAAACTGAAAGATTGGCTCTCCTGGGTCTCCAGCTTGCCAACTGCAGATCTTAGGACTTCTTAGCCTCCATAATCACTTGAGCCAATTTCTTATCATAAATCTGTTTGTGTGTGTGTGCATATATATATATATATATATATATATATATATGCTTAAAAAGCTGGGTTGGCATCTCATTTCCTACAAAGTTATATATATATATATATATATATAGCTCTATACATCCTATTGATTCTATTTCTCTGCAGAATACTAATACAGATACATTGTATTATAATTATCTGTATACATTGATTTTCTTCAACAGACTGTGAGACCTTTCGTTACAGGGATTGCCCCAAATGCATCTTCGTAAACACAACACACAGGGTAACATCTGGCCCAGGGTAAGTGCTCGATAAATGTCAAGTGAATGAATTATGACCTTTCAGATCACCTTCTGTGGCTGTTAGGAGTAATAAATATGTGCAAGTCCTTTCAAATCAGTACAGCTTCTGTAACGGAATTTGATATTTCTCCACATGACTCTCTAAATCCATTGCTATGGGAGAAAATCAAATCAAACTAGGAGCTGAGCATTTCTAACCTCTCCCTGCATTCTAGTAATGTTTATTCATTCAAAATATAATTAACAATTGTCTCTTATATGTGAAACACCATCCTTGACACAGAGGATGAACAATTGTGACAAGAGCCCTGCGATTCTATTCCAGTGAGGAGGCGGGGACAAACTTAAGAAACAAACATGTAAACAGAGTGGCCCACTAATGATAAGCACCAGGAGGGAACAACACGGGGCTATCTGGGGAGCAAGGACTACATTCAATCGTACCATCTTCTCCACATTGGAGAGCTCTCCTTTCATCTTTATCTGTTTTCAGTTTTTTGTTTATTTCTCTAGTATTTTCTTAGCACATTTTCAGTTTCTGCTACCTCAGGAAGGAGCTTTAAGCAAACTCGGAATTCATTCAAATTAATTTTCCTAAAACGTGATTTTGACTGCATCATTCTCTTGCTTAAAAAGCTGTGTTGGCATCTCATTTCCTACAAAGTAATGTCCAAATAATTTATTGGTATCCAAGGCCCTCTTCAGTTTGGTCTAAACCTTTCCATCTTGTTAATCTTTGGAAATGCCTCTCCACTTTCACGGTGTTTGTTTGTTTGTTTGTTTTTTTGTTTGTTTGTTTGAGACAGGGTCTGTCTCACTTCGTCTCCCAGGCTGGATTGTGCTGATTATAGCTCACTGCAACCTCAACCTCCCTCTAGAGGAGCTGGGACAACAAACATGCACCACCACACCCAGTCAATTTTTTTTTTAATTTTTTTGTGGAGACAGGGTCTCACGGTGTTGCCTAGGTTGATCTCAAACTCCTGGGCTCAAGCAATCCACTCACCTCAGCCTCCCAAAGTGCTGGTATTACAGGTGTGAGCCACCATGCCCTGCCTGCCTGCCCACTTTCTGTTCCATGTCCCCACCTCAACCCAACTTTTGCTCACTCCATTGCCCTGACTGTACTTCCTGTCTTCCTTCCTCTAACCTCAGCATAGCTCCCATCTTTTAAGACCCAGATTACATGGTTCTTTAGCACATAGTATCTGCTTAGTCTGAGTTCCTTCCTTTCTACCTAGAGGAGAACATTTGCTCCTGCAAGTCTTATAGCACTTGGTCCAAATATCCCTTATATTTATCTGGCTCTGTCTTGTATTATCATTTTTCAGGAATATGTCACATCTTTCCATCCGGATTATTATTTCCTTGGGAGGAAATTGTTTTATTCAACTCTGTTTTTCCTATAGTCCAGTACAAAACTGCATTCAATAAATGCTGATTGAAAGATAAATTTGGTAAATAACCAAATGGCCCAGCGAATACAAATGAAGCATCTCAAACTTTTTAAGATTCTTTTATTTTAACTGCTGATTTCATGTTTATAATGTCTTAGAGAAATCATTCTTCACTCCTTACGGGGTTTTGTAATAAACTGTCACCACGAAAGTACAGAAAATGAAGGTAATTTCTCCTTACCAAGAATGATCATTTTAGTGACAATGCAGAAAATTTTGTGCTGTGTATAATGATGAGCAATTTCTAACAATAAGAACAACAAAAAAAATAAGTAATTTTGGAGTTCTCTTTTACAGAAGATTCTAAATTTTTGGCTGTAATGATTCTCTACACAATTATCATGATAGCACATCCTGGCAGGAGGACCCCAGGGGCTATGAAAGCAGCAAAAGGGTTTGAACATCTTTTCAAGCCTCTGGCTTCAGCACAGGAGCCTGGATAAGCTTTCCAGGGCAGGGAAGATGCTGAAATTGACCATTCCTTTGCGAAGTGGAACTGTAAACAGTTCTCTTGCCCTTCTGCTCATCTCAGGGATGCAAACTAAAAAATTGCCTGCATCAATTTGGCATCTGATAATAACAAATGGCTTGTCTATGCTACATTTCATTTAAAATCAAATGTGAGAGATCTCAAATGGTATGCAAATCCATAAGCTTCTAAGGTATAACAAGAGTCTTGCTGCTGTCTTCTTCTCTCAAAGGTGTCATTTGGATATAGTATTATCAACTTAGAGATTATAGCTGTAGTTACCCCAGTAGACATTCATTCTGAAAAGAGCTTTATGGCTTAGCTTCCCTATGCATAGAAGGGAGTTGGACAGGTTTCCAGCTAACATAATTACTGATTAGCAGTATTTCTGCAAATGTCTCATAAATATAATTTTTTCTACACCTAAATGTGGAAGCTCTTATCCTACAGACACATAATGACTTGGGAGTTAAGAACACTTTGCGATAACATCCTTAATCAGTGGTGTGTGATTCAAATTAACAACTCAGCAATGGCCATGTGGAAGGCATTGAGGGAAGTGCCCAGGAGAAAATAAAGATGAGGAGGTCACAGTCTCTACCCAGAGGAGCCGATCTTAAAATAGGAGTATTCACCACACAAATGTCCATTACACAGTTAGGTTAGAAAGGTGAGGCACGGGAAGGATAATGTACCCTGGAGCACGGACAAAGGAGGCATTACCTTCAGCCAGAGGACAGCGGCATTTGCCGTGGCCCCTTGGAGAATTATATCAGGATGATAATGGCAAAGAGAATGCTGGAGGGATGGCAACACTGGGAAGCCAGTTCACACAAGGCTGCCTCAGCCTGTGCAGGAGGTAGAGGTGGGAGGAAGTCGTCCAAGGTCAGGCTGGACATGAACTTTAGAGGCAGATCACTGAACACTTTGCATGCCATGCTAGGAAATGAGGACTCTGTTCTTGAGGCCGTGGGAAACCATGAAGAATTCTCTGCAATGGTCTCATGTCCTGCAGAAGTGGAATCCAGCAGGCACAGGAAGCAGGAGGAGCAATTGAAGGCCGGTAAAAGCAATCAGAAGCAGTAATGGTTCAACTGGAGGTGAATGTTAAGTGGGAAATTAGGAGGACGACTTGAATGGCAGTGGTACTCTTTATGATGTGGGGATAAACTGCTCTTTTCAAATTGCCAATAGGTTTTTGTTTTTTTTTTCCATTGCTGAAGGTAGAGTCTGGAGAGTGAAAATGCCAAAGCTAGAAAGCTTCCAGCTCTGCTGTTCATAACAGCCTCTGCACGGGGACATTGCAGCTGTCTGTGCTTGCCTTGGTGGTATGTTATAGTCAGCCAGGTGTCAGGCAGGTATCCAACCCTTGACTTGGGAGCCAGGTGTATAGATGATGTCATTCCAAGCAGGCTCCTGGGGCCCAGGTGTTAAGCATATTGTTTGGTAAAGGAATGGAAGTGCACCTTTGGCCTGGCAAAGAGGTGTATGGCTTAGTTTCGTGTGTTGGTTTCTTTCTTTCCTTCTGACTACCAATTAAGGCAGGACTCTCCATAACGTGTCAGTGTATGTGCACACACTTGTGGGTTACATAGGCACATATGCCTGATCACTTGCTCACGGGAGCACACCTTTACCAGGAAAGTCACATGGTTTCTGCACCTCAGTCTGAAGGGAAGACCAGAATTGATATAGAGCTTAGCACAGAATCACTGGAACTGGATGTCCCACCCATGCGATTGTGCTAGAATTCTCTTAACCAAACTCCAGTATTCACCTCTCCAACTTGTCAGTGCCTCCCATGCCTTCTGCAGAAGCTAAGACTCGGATTTAGAGTACAATGCATCCCAAAGAGCTCCCTCAAGTATACCAACCAGAGCACATCTATTTCCAAGGCTGAAAAATTGCACATATCAGAGCTTTTTTGGTACAGAACTTCTAGTTTTCTAAGCCAACTGAATGGCATATAAATATGTTTGCAAAAGGAGATTAGTTCTTTCTATAAATTTGAATGCTGAGAACTCATTAAATGAGCTAAAAATTGTGTTGTATTAGCCCATTCTCACACTGCTATAAAGAGATACCTGAGACTGGATAATTTATAAAGACAAGAGGTTTAATTGGCTCATGGTTCTATAGGCTGGATAGGAAGCATAGCAGCTTCTGCTTCAGGGGAAACCTCAGGAAACTTACAATCATGGTGGAAGCAAAGGGGAAGCAGGTACATCTTACACAGCCAGAGCAGGGGCAAGAGAGAGCAGGGAGGTGCTACACACTTTTAAACAACAAGATCTTTAGAATACTCACTCACTAAAATGAGAGCATTACCAAGGAGAAGGTGCTAACCCACTTATGAGAAATTGCCCCATGACCCAACCACCTCCCACCAAGCCCACATCAACATTGGGGATTAACAATTTGACATAAGCTTAGGCAGGGACACAGATCCAAACCATATCAAGGGTCAATTCAGATATTGTCAAAACACTTGTAAAAGCTTAAGGGGGGGCCAGGCATGGTGGCTCACACCTGTAATCCCAGCACTTTGGGAGGCCAAAGTGGGTGGATCACCTGAGGTCAGAAATTCAAGACCAGCCTGACCAACATGGAGAAACCCCATCTCTGCTAAAATATATAAAAATTAGCCAGGCATGGTGGTGGGTGCCTCTAATCCCAGTTGCTCAGGAGGCTGAAGCAGGAGAATCACTTGAACCCAGGAGGTGGAGGTTGCAGTGAGCCAAGATAGTGCCACTGCACTCCAGCCTGGGAGACAGAGCAAGACTCTATCTCAGGAAAAAAACAAAAAGAAGAAGAAGAAGCTTAAGGGGAAGAATAACAAAATCTGAAGAGACCTAGCAAATAATTAATTACAGAATTTTGGTCCTGCATATATTTGGGTTCATTGTAAAATTCTTTCACATTTCTGTAAGTTTCAACATTTTCATAATAAAATGTTGAGGAAAATGTATCTAAAATTCTACAGGGATGATATTGAGTCCCCAGCAGGATGGTAAATTAGCATGAAATGCTGGTTCCTTCCTCTAGTCCAATGCTAGAGAGCCCATGCAAGTGAAAAGACACAGGACTGAGAGAATAAAATGAAAATTATGCAGATGCAAAAGACCACATGCCCTTCCTTCCAACTGTTCATCCCACTTCACTTTTTTCCTTCCATATTGTAAGTTTTTGTTTTCTCAACCGTACACACTCCACCCCTGCAACCCACCCAGAGGTTTAACTATTATTATTCTAATGTCTGGCCAAAAAGATGCAGGTGCTAACTGTGCATGAAAGAAATCTCAGAAAAATAAGTTGAAAATGCTGCTTCTGTTCCTTCAACTAAACAAATGCAGATAGTTCGCATTATGAAACTGCTCTTGCAAATGTTATTTCTAGCAAAGAAATCTTGCAGGACATTCATAGTCAGGCCTTGTTGATGTGTTCTGTGACCATTTAAGAAACTTGACATTCCAACAGGGTGTCATAGTTAAAATTTTTGTCCCTGGTAATAATATTCAATTTTACATCTCTCTCTTTTTTTTTTTTTTTTGTTAACTTAAAGGCATATATTCTCATGACTTTTCTTGGTAACAGAAAGGATTGGTCATTACTCCACTACAAATAGCTTTCCTTAAACAAATGACTTTTACTTAGATAATTATTTTATTTATTTATTTTTATTTAACCTGCTGGGTCGGGGAGGAAGCATGTGTGGTGTGGGAAGAGAGTGAAGACTTGGAGCAAAGGCTGGCATTGGAAAGGAGCTGGGGGAAGGCTTCCCTCTGAGTTCTTTGCTCCCTGTCACGTTCTCCTGGGCAGGCCACTGACTGACCCCTGCTGACCACCATGAGATTAAAAAACAGCAGTGCTTCCTCTTGGGGGTTGAATTGTTTCTCCAATAAAATATGTTGGAGTCCTAAGCCCCAGAACCTCAAAATGCAACCTTATTTGGAAACAGGGTTTGTGCAGAGGTGATGGATTTAGCTGAGTAGTAACCACACTGGATTAGAGTAGTCCTGAGTTCAATAGGACTGTGTCCTCACACAACGGGGAAATTTGGAAACAGAGACAGACATGCACACAGGAAGAACGCCATGAGAAGATGATGACAAAGGTCGGGGTGATGCTTGTACAAAGCTAGAAACACCAAAAATTGCCAGAAAACTTCCAGAAGCTGGGAGCAAGGCCTGGAAGAGATTCTTCCCCAAAGCCTTCAGCAGGAACCAACCCTGCCAGATTTTGGACTTCTGGCCTTCAGAACTCTGAGAATAAGTTTCTGTTGTAAGCCACCTAGCTGTGCACTTTGTTTCAGCAGCTCCAGGAAATGAATACAGAATGATTATGTTTGATTAGTCACACAGGCCCTAATTCAATAACTGGTGTCCTTTAAGAAGGGGCAAATGTGGACTCAGAAACGGAGAATGCCAGAGGATAACAGAGGCAGAGTGATCCACTGACAAGCCAGGGAAGTCCAAGGAATGCCGGGAGCCATCAGAAGCTGAAAGGGGCAAGGAAGGATCCTCCTTGCTATAGTTTGGATGTTTATCCCCCCAGACCTCATGTTGAAATTTGATCCCAATGTTGCAGGTGGGTCCTAGTGGGAGGGGTTTGAGTCCTGGGAGAGAATCTTTCATGAAAAAATTAACGACCTCCCTGAAGGAGCAGAGGAGTGAGTCCGTACTCTGTTAGTTCCCTTAAGAATTGGTTGTTAAAAGGAACCTGAAACCTTCCACATCTCTCTTTCTCGCTTCCGCTCTCCCCATGTGATGTCTACACACACAAGCTCCCTTTCACCGTCTGCCTTCGGTGGAAGCAGCAGAGGCCCTCACTTCAGATGCTGATGTGGGTGCCATGCTTCTTGTACCACCTGCAGAACTATACACCAAATAAACCTCTTTTCTTTATAAATTATCCAGTTTCGTGTATTATTTTGTAGCAAGACAAAATGGACTAAGACATTCCCTAGGCTTCAGAGAGAGCATGGAACTGCTAACACCTTGATTTTAGACTTCTGGCTCCAAAGTGTGAGAGAGAGAATACATTCGTATTGTTTTAAGCATTTTTGTGGTACAGTTTGTGGTACAGTCATGCTTCCCTTCAGAAATGCATCTTTAGGCAATTTTTTACCCGTGCAAACATCACAGAGTGCACTTACACAAACCTAGATGGCAAAGCCTGCTACACACCTAGGCTATATGGTTTAGCCTATTGCTTCTAGGCTACAAAGCTGCACAGCATGTTACTGTACTGAGTACTATAGGCAATTGTGACAGAATGGCAAGTATTTATGCATGTAAACACAACTAAACATTTTAAAAGTACAGGAAAAATATGGTATAAAAGATGAAAAATGTATAGGACACTGACTGAGCTTATAGGACTGGAAGTTGCACTGGGTGAATCGGTGAGTGAGTGGTGAGTGAACGTGAAGGCCTAGGACCTTACTACGTGCTACTGTTGACTTTATAAACATGGTACACTTAGGTTACACTCAATTTATTTTTAAAATTTTGTCTTCAATAATAAATTAACCTTAGCTTACTGTAACATTTTTACTTTATAAACATTTTAATCTTTTAAACTATTTGACTCTTTTGTAATAACATTCAGCTTAAAACACAAACGTACTATACAGCCATACAAAAAAAATCTTTCTTTATACCCTTATTCTATAAGCTTATTTCTAATGTTTAAATTGCTTATTTTTTACTTTTCAAATTTATTTTGTTAAAAACTAAGACACATATACACACACATTAGCCTAGGTTTACCCACATCAAGATGTTTAACATCACTATCTTCCAGTTCCATATCTGTCCCACAGGAAGGTCTTCAGGGGCCATAACATGCATGGAGCCATCATCTGTGACAACAATGCCTCTTCTGGACACCTCCTGAAGGACCTGCCTGAGGCTCTTCCTGAGGCGGTGTTGCCCTTTCCTGAAATATGTCCAGGGTGGTTTGCTTGGTTTGTTTATTTTTTCTGTCATGGATGGACATGGGTAATGTGTTGCACTACAACATTACAATTACTGCATCACTAGATGAAAGGAAATTTTCAGCTCCATGATGGCTGATAGTCTTACGGGACTACTGTTGTATATGCAGTCTGTTGACTGAAACGCCATTATGTGGTGTGTGACTGTATTTTGCTGCAACAGCCCTGGAAAACTAGCAGACCACCCCATGCCACAGATGCTACCGGTATTGCTAGTGACTCAGCAGAGCCCAGGAAGGTGACAGGCAACAAATGCAGGTGGATGGACTGGCCTCTACAGCCCCTTTCCTCCCCTCCCTCCTCACAGGGAACACTAGGCTACTACATTCAAGGGAGAACAAACCCTCAGGAGTGGAAAGAAACAGCCACTACTGCAGGGACTAGAAATGACAGAACTGCCAGATTGAGTTTTAAAATAAGCTTGACAAAGGGATAGGAGGTGATATGAATAACATAAATGAAAAGCAGGCAGTTAAAAAAAAATCACTGGGTTTGAAATAATAAACTCAATGAACAGAATAAATAAAATGAATAAAGGTTAGTAAAATCTCAGGAGCTGAACAATTAGGTAAAGAAACTTACCAAGAGTTATTGGGAATAAAGAGACAGAAAATATAAAAGAATACATAAAAGTCATGTAAGCTAAGAAGTAAAAGTGTCTGTGAACTAACAGAAATAATAGAGAAAGAGAAAAAAAATCAATTGAGAGAAAATATTGGAAAAAATAATTCCTGAGAATGTCTTGAGTTAAGGAAAAGTGAAAGACTTCTGGAATGACAGCAGAGACAAGAAACAGAATTCATACCTAGATATTAATATATAACAATAAAACTTAAGGATAATAAGTTTGAAACGAAAATTCTAGAGTAGCTGGTCAAAAATAATACATTTCTCTAAGGCTTAAAGAAAATTGGCTAGCATCAAGCTTCTCAAGAGCATCCTTGAATAAACCCTGAGGTAGTATTTTCAAAGCATAAAAAAAAAATCTTCAATGCTTGGACATAGGCAGAAGAGGTAATGGGCATCCTTTCGGTAAAGTGCAGGATGTCATTCACAGGGCTTCTGGGATCACCCTATAGAAACATGCATCTTTGATTATCTATTGAACGATTTCCTATACAATGCTGCAGGAGTAGAAGTTTGCTTGTAGAAACTGTGAGAAATGCAAATGTCATTGTCCACCGTTATGCAAAAATTCACCTGGAAGAGAGAAAATTAATTTCCTCTGGGTAGAAAAGATAACTTCACACATGACATTATAGTCCCCTATAGGGGTGCATCTGTTAGCAAATTGATTTCAGCATGCTTAACTCTGATCTGTGTTGTGTGTGTTCTTCAAATACTCTTTTGAATCTTGATGTTCTCCTCATTAATTAATAAGTTGTATAAAATCTTTTGGTATGTGTTCATTTCTTATTTGCATGTGAGTCATGTTTTTAACTTTTTAAAAATTAGACTTTCAAAAAGAATTAAAGAAAAGGAATGTCGAGCCTGTGATTTTGGCACAATTGAATTATCACTTAAAGGTGAGTAAACAAAAAATATATTCTTAAATACATACAGATTCAGAAGGATTATCATTTAAGGATCCTAAAAGGAAACACTCTTAATAGATGTATACAGGAGGATACAATAAAATATATGGGAATGGTGAGTAAATAAATTAGTAGGGTTTACTGTTGTTTAAGAAAAGAACCTAAAAAGACTTACAAAAAAAAAAGTGAAGGAGGAAGGGAGAGAGGATGAATATCTATAACAACCCAAAATCTAGAAGCTGGAGGAATATGAAATAGCAATTCGCACCACCAGAATAACTAAAATGAAAACAAAGAAAAGTATCAAGTGTAGACAAGAATGTGAAACAATTAAAATCCTCATAAAGTGCTGGTGGGAATGTGAATTGGAACACCATTTCAGAGAACTCTTTGGCAGCATCTACTAAAGCTAAATGTGAGCAAACCCTATGCCCCAGCAATTCCATTCCCAAGGCGTACATCCAAAATAAAGCCTTATATAGACTCAAGCACCAACAGGCATGCACCACCATGTTCATCCCAGTGCTATTTGTAATACCAAAAGCTGGAAACAACCCAAAATGCCTTTAAACAACAGAATCAATCAATAAACTGTATAGGCATGCAATGGAACACTAAACAAAAACAGGAATTAATCATCTACAACTAAGTGCAACAAGGTGGATGGCACAACATGATTCCATCTGTATGAAGAACTAAAGCAAAGGTAATTCAAGGTGTTAGGCATCCTTTTGGGGAGTGGAGGCAAGGTAATAACTAGGAAGGTGGATTAAGGACACAGGACTCTGGAATGCTCGTCCTGTTCTGCTGGTAGATGTGCCTGCTGCACCCATGCGTGAATTCAGTTTGTGAATGTTTATTTATCTATACACTTATGATGTGTATACTTTATGTATATTTATCATACTTTAGCTAAAAGGTTTTTTTGTTTTGTTTTTGTTTTTTTTGTTTTTTGAGACAGTCTTGCTCTGTTGCCCAGGCTGGAGTGCAGTGGCATGATCCCAGCTCTGCCTCCCGGGTTCAACTGATTCTTCTGCCTCAGACTCCCAAGTAGCTGGGACTACAGGCGTGCACCACCATGCCTGGCTAATTTTTGTATTTTTAGTAGAGGCGGGGTTTCACCATATTGGCCAGTCTGGTCTTGAACTCCTGACCTCATGATCTGACTGCCTCAGTCTCCCAAAGTGCTGGGATTACAGGCTTGAGCCACAGTCCCCAGCCTAAAAGACTTTTTTTAAATGAGACATCATCTTGGAGGTGGAAGTGAAGGGAACAGAGAAAAGTCAGTCATATTAAATCACTTGTCCTATTTAGAGGTATAATGCTCAAATTAATAAGCTTAAGATAATAAGTATAGACCGAGTGCAGTGGCTCATGCCTGTAATCCCAGCGCTTTGGGAGGCCGAGGTAGGCAAATCACTTGAGGCCAGGAGTTTGAGACCAGCCTGGACAACATGAAACCCTTTCTCTACTAAAAATATAAAAATTAGCTGGGCATGGTGGCACATGTCTATAATCCGAGCTACTCTGGAGGCTGAAGCACAAGTATCACTGGAACCTGGGAGATAGAGGTTGCAGTGAGCCGAGATCCTGCCACTGCACTCCAGCCTGGTGACAGGGTGAGACCCGATCTCAAAAAAAGATAACAAGTTAGGAGTAACAACATAAAGAATGAAAATAGTTCATGGTTTTTATGACAATAGAAAGATAAATTTAATCTATCCAATGACAGGCGGAAAAAAATTAATTTGATATACAGAAAATAAGAAGACATAAACAATTCCTATTACAGTAGTCATGATAAATAAGATTAAATTAGCCAATCAAAAGATAGAAATTCTCAGATTAGACCTTAAAAAAACAGAAAAACTAGACCTAGTAATATATAGTGTATAAAAAATGTTTAAATAAAAGTTTAAAATACATGAATAAAATGATACACCAAATTTTATTTTAACTAAAATAAAATTGAAGTAACAAACAATATTAGAAGAAATGGAATGCAAAGAAAATAAAATGTTATTAAAAGGACTATTATCTTCTGCTAAAAGGAGCAGTATATTAAAAAGACACAATGATTATAAACAGATCTATACCTAACAATATAGATTTTTAAATTTATAAAACAATGACCATTAATAAAACAAGAAGCAGTAGATACTTAAAAAAAACTGACATTGTAATTTTTTAAACATACCCCTCTCAAAATGATAAATACAACTGGATGAAATATAAGCAGACGTGTTTAAATTTTAAATAAAACAGTAAACTTCCAGTAATATACATCTAATGAGTCTGCACATTGCACATAATCTTTTGGTTGCATTTTAAATTTTCACACACACACACACACACACACACACACATACGCAAATTACAATTAATCCCCAAAATATTCTTCAAATAAATTCCAAAAAAATTGACATTATAAAGTTCTGTTCTCTAATTGTATTGCTTTAAAATTAGAAACAAATAACAAAGAGAAAAGTAAATAAATAATGTATCTAGGAACAAATTTCATACTACTAAGCAATACTTTGTTAAAGAAGAAATGAAAAGAAAAATTAAGAAATTATTTAAACTGAATACATTGAAAATATTGCAGAACAATTTTTGTGATGCACAGAAAGAGCAATTATTTATAGGGAAAAATATAGCTTTAAATAAATTTATCAAAAACCTGAAAATATTGTAAACAAATAGACTAAGTATAGAACTCAGAGTCGAAATGCAAAGACCAGAATGGAAAGAAAGAAAAAAAAAGAAAAGAAAGAGAAAAGAGAAAAGATAAGAAAAGAAAGAAAAGAGAGAGAGAAAGAAAGAGAGAGAGAGAAAAAAAAGAGAGAAAGAGAGAGAAAGAAAAAAAGAGAGAAAGAAAGAAAGAAAAAGGGAGAGGAGGAGAGAGGTTGGTTCTGGCCACAGCCAACTAAAAATGGCTGAAAACAACTGGGTAAAATGGTCCAAAAAACAACTATAAAGCTTCAAGCTGAAAAGAAATCACACCAGATCGTCACTTCAAATCCACAGGAAATGAAGTAAATGGAGAACACTGGAAATGGTAAATATGTAGGTTAATATAAAAACCTTCAAATATATTTCTTCTCATTTCTCCTTTTAACTTCTTTAATGACATGAGATTGCTTAAAGCGATCATTGTAATATTATATTGTTAGGTTCATAACATTTATATGTAACAATATGACAAAAATAGCTCAGAGAAGGGGGAGGTGATGGAGCTACATTGGAGTAAGTTTCTAATTTTGCCAGAATTAAGTTAGAAGTAGATTGCAATAAAGTAAAATGCATAGTTTAATTCATGGAGCAACTATTTTAAAAACCACAAAAGTATTAAAAACAAAAATTATTTTAAAATCTACAAAGGAATTAAAATTGTACATTAAAAATATCTAGCACAAAATAAAACAGTAAGGGAAGACGGGAGAAACAGAAAAGACAGAAGGTATAAAGAAAATAACAGCAAAATGTCAAATGGAAATCTCACTGTGTCAACAAGTACATCAAATGTGAGTGTTCAAAAACCCTAATTAATAGGTAGACACTGTCAAACTGGACAAAACTCAGATCCAACTATATTCTGTCTACAAAGGATACACCTTAGGTTCAAAAGTGTAAATAGATTGAAAATAAGTGGATAAGAAAAGGTGCAATGCAAACTGCAGCTATAAGAAAGCTGGAATAACAATGATAATATTAGGTTAAATCAACTTTAAAGCAACAAATAGTGTTAAAGATAAAAAGGAATATTTTATCATGATAAAAGGGTCGATATATCAGGAAGATATAACAACATATGCATACCTTACAACAAAGCTTCAAAATACACAAAACACAACTGACAGAATTGAAAGAAATATAGTAATGATTCTAGTTAGTAATTAGAACCATAATTGGAGATTTCAGCATCCTGCTCCCAATCATTACTAGAATATTAAGACAGAAATCATCAAGAATATAGAAGACGTGAAAAGCACTATCAACCAGTTTCATCCCATTGACATTCATAGAACAGGCCACACAGCAACTATAAAACACACAATCTTTGCAAGCACATATGGAACACTTTCTAGCATAAACCATATGCTGGTTCAAAAAACAAGTTTCCAAAAATTTAAATAGTTTGAAATTACACAAAGTGTGTTCTCTAACTCTACAAAGGTATTAACACTGGATACAAATTTGTCTGTAGCAACAGAAAGAAAATCTGGAAAAATCCTCATATATTGGAAAACTAAGCAACATGCTTATAAATACCCCATGAGTCTAAGAAACCATGAGGGAAATTAGAAAATATTTTGAAATGAATAAATTATCAATATAATCTCAACCAACATTTCAGAAGAAGATTTTTGAAGAATTTCTCAAACTCATATTAAAATACCTAAAGAATAATAAAGATCTCCAAATAGCTAAGTAAACTTTTTAAAAGAAGAGCAAGCAGAGAGGACTCTCTCTATGTAATATTAAAACATACTACAAATTAGTGTAACAAAAATAGTATCGTACTAGCACAGGGTCAGAGACATATTCCCATGAAATACAAGAGAGCGCTCACAGATTTGCCTGTAACTTTACAAGGAAAATAGATAACAAACAGATTTTTTAGTAATTAATGATAGGGAATCCTCACATACTCTGCAAGGAAAAAAATAGGTGGATTTCTATCTTACACCACATACAAATTAAAGACCTATATGTAAAGTGTAAAACTAAAAGGCTAATAGAAGTAAATGCACAGGAAGCACTTTATGATCTAGGTGGGGAGGGGAAAAACTTCTTTTAAGTACAAAAGCACAAACCATGGGGGAAAAGCCAGCAGATGAGAGTCTGCAAAATATAAAACCTATGATACACAAAGAGCACCTTCAAATCAACAAGCAAAAATAAACTCAAGAGGAAAATGGGCAAAGGATAGAAATATACAATTCATAGAAAAAGGAGCCCAAATGGCTAAGAAATATATGAACTGTTACTTGATCTCATACAAGTAATCAAAGAAATATGGAATAAATAGTATATCATTTTACAACCATCAAAATGGTAAATTTTAGTAAAACAGATAATATCATATCCTATATAGGTGAGAAAGTAGGGAGGTAGAAACTCTTGTGCAGAACTGGTGAAATGGGAACTGTTATCACAGTTCTGAAATGCAAAGTGGTACAATTTTGTTAAAGAAAGTATATATATGTATGTATGGGTATGTGTGTATATATATATATACACACACACACACACACTCCAGGAACCAGTAGTCTCAATCCTAGCTATAATTCCCAGAAAGAAAACACACACACACACAAACTCAAACAGATTTATGTGCCTCATATATGACTCTATCCATCTGTTTGGGTAGCAGGACGTCAAGGCACCCCACTGCCTGTGGTAGGCTATTATAGCAACAGCTCCAGATGAATCGCACCTCCCTGTATGCACACCTTCTGCAGTCCCCATCTTTAAGTACTCTCAGGTTGACCACTTGAATTGCTTTTTCCAATAAGATATCAGCAAACAAGATGTAGCAGAGGCTTGAAAAGTTCTTGTACACTGGGGTTTGTAAAGGAGCCAAGGCTACTTGCTAGACACTGGTGACAGAGAGTCCAGAAGATAGCCAGCACTTGCCTCCAGACATGTTATTAGGGAGCTACCTGAGATGAGCCAACCCCTGCCAAGCAGCCAGATGGCCACAGGCATAATGAGAGACCCTGGGCCAGGCTGGAAGAACGGCTTAGTTCTCAAACCATAGTCCCACAAAATCATGCGCAAGTAAAGTGCTATCTTCAGGGACAATCCTTTGAGGTGTTTTGTTATGCAGCAAGAAATAACTGTGCTATCATTATGGGAAATGAAAAAGAAACATGTGGAAAAATATAGACTGTGGACTATGATACTCTTGTCAAAAAAAAACCCCAAACTACATATATATTTAGCAGTATGAATAGTCCATCAAAAAAAAGTGAAGAGAAAAAAGATTAAGAACGAGATTCATAAATTAACACCATTTAGGTGAATTGAAAACAGAAAAATCACCATCTACTTTACAAAGGTACACATCTGTTTAAGGGTTATCAAGAAGAATGGGAATGCAGGGGAGGGCAGCAGGAGTCAAGACAGGAGAGGAAGAGTAGAAATTCCACAATGCAGTATAATACAACATGACGCAATGTAGTATCATTTCAGAATAGAGCGCAACAAAAAAAGACACTTGCAGGGGCCCATGACAAGTCCATTATGACCTGAAGAACCAGGTTAACCTCACTCTTTACAACTAATCAAAAATATATTTTTTAAGGGACTCTGAACTCAGATTCCTTTCTAAGTGTCCTTAAGTTCTCATTCTACTGTAAACAAAAAATAAAATTCTAAGGCCCCCAGTCATCTGAATGGACCCCTCCTCTTGGCCAAAGGCACTCCAAAGTTAACTGAAAAACTAGATAAGGCCATGATGGGAATGGGGAGCCAGACATACCTCATTTATAATCCCCTTCCTTTTAGAATTACTGACAGAACAGACTCTTTAAGTCTGATAATAAATATTTGCAATCTATTCTCTCAGAAGCCTGCTACCTGGAGCCTTCATCTGCATGATAAAACCTTGATCCCCACAACTCCTTATCATAACCCAGGCATTCCTTTCTATTGATAGTAACTCTTTCAATGAATTGCTAATCAGAAAATGTTTAAATCCACCTATAATGTGGAAGCCCCTGTTTTGAGTAGTCCCGCCTTTCTGGATTGAACCAACGTACACCTTAATGTCTTGGTTGATTTCTCATGTCTCCCTAAATTGAAAAAATCAAGCTGTACCCCAAACACCATGGGCACATATCTTCATGATCTCCTGAGGCTGTGTCATAGGCACATCCTTAACCTTGGCAAAATAAATTTTCTAAATTGATTGAGACCGTCTCAGATACTTTTGGTTTACAATACTTTAAAGAAAGCAAAATTGAATACAGTAGATGACAAAATGTAGCAATGGTTTTTTCCTATAGAAAACAGAATTAAACACTATATTCTGAGAATAAACCTTGGTTCTTCATCTAAAGATTGGCAGATGAAATCACATACTTATGTTTGAATTTAAAATAAATTCATGCATGCATGTAGCATTTCCTTATGATTCCCCATTTAACTGATGCTTTTAATTAACTATCCAAATATTGGAGTACTTCAGATACAGGGGCTTCTGCATTTACTATTGCATAGCTCAGACTTTGAGAAGCGGATCGCATTGCAAATATCTTCCTTGTGTCATGCGAAGCCAGTCTAACACTGAAGAAAATGGGTGCTCCCCCTCTCCATCTAGAGGTGGAGAAATGAAGTTGGTCTTAGATTGGTATAGAGGAAAACCTGACCTTTCTCTCTGGAGGCTGAAGGCACTCATGAAGGGGAGAGGAGAAGTGAAGAAACTGATCTTCAAGAGCAGTGAACGATGTCCTTCCAGACTGATGGAAAAGCAACACTTAGAGACGAACAGCTTGATCTTAGCTCCCCCGAGAAGGACCACAACAGATTCCAGGTTTATTGGGAAATTCTAATGAGCTTTACGTTTTCCTTTTCAGAATCACAAGGTCCTCCTTCCTTCACTCTCAAATCTTTAATAAAATCATTGAAACAACTGCAGGGTGGAACTGGCTGAGTTTGCAGGAATCAAGACACGAGCTGTGTGCGTATTGGAAGTGAAGTTGTCCAATCATGACATGGTCCAGGGAGGTACTTGGGGCAGAAACCCAGAACAAAGGGTTATAGCTGAAAACCAGACCAAATGGGTGAAACACACAAACTTGCCCCAGGGGCCACAGAAATAAATACTTAGAGAAAGGCCCGTGCCCTCATCATGCAGTGCAGCATTCCTCCCATGCCAACCAGGGCTTACAGGGAAGGCTATGGGGTAGGCAGCATGCATCAGAGCCAGCTCTCCCCTCTGCCTGCCGGTCAGCTGACCACCCTACTCTGGGAAAGCCTCCTCTTCCACTCACCCATCAGAGTTCTGCACCTGCCTCCATCCCTGCCATCAGCCAGGGATGGTCCCTCTCAGGATATTACTTGAAAAGGGAGAGAGAATTTTGCCTTGTCTCTTGGTGAGGAGTCCCAAGGTTGTGATTTCAAAGTGGACAACAGTTCTATCCCTAAACACTTGGGAAGGTTGAGAAAACAAGCAGAGACAGGAAAAACAGAAAACAAAATGGCTGACAAGCCCCCCCTCCCCCCAACTGCCCGCTCTTCTTGCTCTGGCTCACAGCTGGCGGCCTATGGTCCACCCCTGCTGGCCTTGCCAGGGTGGAGCTATATCCCTCTTCGTTTGATTCCTAGACCACCCAGAGTCTTGCTGGTAAACTCCCCCTTGGCTTAGTTGGTTTTTCAAACATCTTCCTGAGGAAAGGAATATTCAGAAATGTTAGAGCGAGCTTGCTAACCCTCAGCAAGGCACATTTGCTTCCTGGGGCTCCTGGAACAGAATACCACACCTTGGTCGCCTAAAACAGTGGTCCCCAACCTTTTTGGCACCAGTTTTGTGGAAGACAATTTTTCCATGGCTCAGTGTTGGGGGTGGTGGTTTGAGGATGATTCAAGCGCATTACATTCATTGTGCACTTTATTTCTATTATTATTACATTGTAATATATAGTAAATAATTATGCAGCTCACCATAATGTAGAATCATGCAACTAAACAGATCCATCTGGGGTGATAGAGACAGTGACCAATCATCAGGCATTAGATTTTCATAAGGAGCACACAACCTATATCCCTCACAGGTGCTGTTCATAATAGGGTCCACGCTCCCATGAGAATCTAATGCTGCGGCTGATCTGACAGGAGGTGGAGCGTAGGTGGCGATGTGAGCGACGGGGAGTGGTTGTAAATACAGATGAAACTTCACTCACTCATCTGCCACTCACCTGTTGTGCCACCTAGATCCTGACAGGCCACGAACTGGTACTGGTCTATGGCCCAGGGGTTGAGGACCCCTGGCTGAAAACAATGCAAATGTATCCTCTCCCAGTTCTGGAGGCCAGAAGTCCAACATCAAGGTGTCACAGGGCTGGTTCCCTCCGAGGGTCGTGAGGGAAGAACCTGTCCTGGCCACTCTCCTCAGCTTGGCAACGGCCATCGTCTCCCCGCGTCTTCTCTTCGTCTTCCCTCCAGGACTGTCTGTCTCTGTGTCCAGATTTCCCTTTTTCATAAGAACATGATCATGTTGGATAAAGTCCCATTCAGTGACCTCATCTTTACTTGATCACTCCTGCAAAGATCCTATTTCCAAATAAGGTCACATGCACAGGTATTGGGCATTAGGATTTTGATGTTTTCTGGCCCGTGTCCTCATACCTCTCACTGTTTCTGCAATGATCTTCCTGCTTGTTTCTGCATGTCCTCGCAGTCCAGATGGCCTCTTCCACTCACTCCTCTGTCGTAGGCTCTGCTCGCCTTCCCTGGAAAGACATTCTCCAGCTTTGCCCTCACTCCCTGAAGAGCCCCCAGCCATCAGTGAGCAAAAAAGGATGTTGTCACCCCCTCCACAGACTGGATAAGGACTCTAAAGAAGTCCTGCAGTGTTCTCATAACTGTCCCCAAAACACAAAATAGCTGCCACTTTTCAAAGGAGATGAGCCGTCTGCCTCCGCACCTGGCTGAGCCATCCCTCTTTTCCGGTTCTCTTGGCCTAGCATATTGCCCAAATGGCTTGGCATCCGTCCAACAAGCAAGGCATAAAATAAACCCTCATAGCTAAAATGCACATAACATCAGAAGCGAGGCTCTGTCGCTGCTTTAAATGAGTGAAGCCCTGCATGCCGAAGAAGGTTTCGGGGAGAAGCAGAGGTCACGAGCTCTTGGAAACGGCTGTGGCTCACAGGCAGATGTCCTCTCTCCATGCTGGCTGGCACCCATGTGAGCAGGAAGGTTGCAGCTTTGCTGAGTGTGTGCCCTGGGCCACGACACCTGGAGGACGTGAGCCCACCAGGAAGCGGGAAGAGCCACCGAGGCAGGCAGGTGACAGGGAACACCCAGGGCCAACAGCTGCCTGTGAAGAGGAAAGGAGATGGCAGCACAGGAGAACAGAAGGGCAAGGCATGTGGTCCATCATACTGAGATCTAATCTGCAGAGGTGAGAGCCCAACACAGACAGGTCAATGCCCTTGAAGGAAGGATCCTTACAGCTCCCAAGACCAGGGGCCACAGGACGCAGCACAGGGCCATGGGCAGGAGGGAGCACCAGGACAGTCAAGAGGCAGCTGACATGGAAGGAAAGGACAGCCCCATACCTGCACTGTGTGGGCCACAGGAAGGAGTGGGTGTGGCAGGAGAGGCAAGCGTGAGCAAGTTTAGGATTGGACGGTTTGAGTTATTCAGTGGACTCTAGGGGCAGGGTGGTCCATAGTTCAGTGCTTGGCCCTAGGGTGGTTCAAAGCAGGGGAATTGCTGGCTGGGGGGGTGAGAGACAGACCAAGGAGGTAGATGAGGTACGGGATTTGGGTTGCTGCTTTTCAGATGAAAGGTACGCTCATTTGATGCCTCTAAGAATTCGCCAGCCCTGGGAAGGGCTGTCTTACCCCAACAACCAAAGCTCCCAAGATGCTGAGGTATCATCAAATATGGAAAATAAAACACTTGATGAACACAGTGTGGAAATACGTCAAATATACTCTCAGAACTTATTCATGTGATCAACTTTGTATCAGTTAGTTCACTAGCTGACACAATGTAATTGGTGAATATACTGCTTACTTAAAAACGTTCTCATTCCCAAAAGTAACAGAAAAAAAACTCCTGCTCTGTGTATGTAATGGACGGATATGGTTAAATCTGTGTCCGCGCTCAAATCTCATGTCGAAGTGTAATCCCCAGTGTTGCAAGTGGGGCCTGGTGGGAGGTGATTGAATCATGGGGGCTGAGTTTGTTCTCATGATGGTTTAGCAGCATCCTCCCTTGGTACTGTATCACGATAGAGTCCTCACAAGGTCTGTGTAACAGTATGTAGCACCTCCCCTCCCCTTTCCTCCTGGTCCTGGCCGTGTAAAGTATCAGCTACCCATTTGCCTTCCTCCATGATTCTAAGTTTCCTGAGGCCTCCCTAGAAGCTGATGCCACCACGCTTCCTATACAGCCTGCAGAACCATGAGCCAATGAAACCTCTTTTCTTTATAAATTACTCAATCTTAAGTTTTTTTAATAGCAGTGTAAAAATGGACTAACACATATACCCTCTTCATGAATGCCGGATTAAGAATCTAAATGTCATCATGTCACAACCCTGCTTAAAACTCTCATGTCTTCCCCTAAAGTTGAACTCCTTAGGAACACACACACAGGCCCTCCCCAGCCTGGCCCAGTGAAGATATTCAGCTCCTACCCCTGCCACTCAAGAAGACCAGACTATTGCCTGGGATCTCTATGCAATCATGTTAAATAAAACCCTTACATTATCCTGTAGCACGTGCCAGGCAGTTGGCTAAGCATTTATGGGAATTACTTGATTTAATCCTTCAACCGATGTGCCCATTTTACACAAAAGGAAGTCAAGGCTCACAGAGCTCAAGTCACTTGGCTCTGTCACATACTTAGAAGTGGGGAGTGGGATTTGAAGTGGGCAGGTGCCTTTGGGAGCCACGGCCTGAGCCTTCCCACTCTGCAGCCTCTCTGGGCCTTGAGCCCCTTTGTTCTCTCTCATGTCCTTCCCTGGCCCCCTCACTGTGATCCACAGGCACTCAGTATCCCCTCAGCTGCACTAAACTTTAGTCAGGATTCCTCCTGACTGCAGAGCCCCAATCTCCCTTTTCCTAGAGCATTTACTTTAGAAAACTTGCCATTGTGATTCCTTCTCTGCCCCTTTGAGATGTAAACCTTCCTCCAGCCTCTTGCTAGTTTTATAGCCCAGGATTGTCTTCCTCAAGAATCTGGGGGCCATCACTTTGAAATATACCCATCAAGAAAGATGCCTCCTTGATTATGGTGATTATTTCACAGTGCCACTGCACATGGAGGCCACAACATGCAAAGACCACAGCACATGGAGACCACAGCACAGTACTTGGAGACCACAGCACACAAAAACCACAGCACACAGAGTCCACAGCACACGGAGGCCACAGCACATGGAGGTCACAGCACACGGATACCATAGCACACGGAGACCACAGCACAGAGAGACCACAGCACACGGAGGCCACAGCACATGGAGACCACAGCACACAGAAGCCACAGAGGCCACAGCACATGGAGACCACAGTACAGAGATCACAGCACATGGAGACCACAGCACACAGAGACCACAGCACACAGAGGCCACAGCACATGGAGACCACAGCACATGGAGACCACTGGCTCTCGGGACCATATGCCCTGTGGGTCTGCAAGCTCTCCCCAGACCACAGCTTTCTGCTACTCTTTGAATTTTTCTTCCTCTTTTCTCAGCTTTTTGGCTCATATTCAGCATAGTGAATACCACACTAGTAAGAGTGCGCTGAAATGATCACATAAATGAACTAGAAAAAGACAACAAATCTTTCAATAGTAAATTATTTTTAAATCAGAAGGAATGCAAACTATGAGAAGAATACATATTTTGTAGGTATTACACTAGCAGTTTCTAGATTTTAGGACTACATTAATTTCAGCTTTCCAAGGACATGATTCAACAGGATAGGAAGAGAAACAAAGCAAAAAGAAATAATGCCAGTTCTTACAGTAGATAAATTCCAAGCCTCTGTACCTGATTCCCAAGTCTACTCCACTTTTCCCTTTTCAGCCATGCTGCTAAGTAATACGCGCAGACATAATTCTCTATAATATACTGCTCTGTATAAACTCAGAGAAATGATAACTGTATTAGCTGAACATTTATTATGGGCCAGGTGTTATCCATGTTATTTAACACAGCAATCTTATGAGACATTTTCTGTCATTACACAGATGACATTTCACAAATGACAAAAGTGAGACCCAGAGAACCAAATCACATATACAAGGTGACTTGATTAATGGGCAGCAGAGTGCAGAACAGAAACCAAGCTGCCCCTATAGCAAAAGCAACACTCCAGACCCTGTCCTCGCTGCTCCACCCTGAAGGCCGACTACAAACAAATGCAAACTGAATTTGAAAGACTCATAGTGATTTCTCTCAAAAGAGACTAACACTCCTCAACTTTTTAAATTTTCTGGTCTCTTTATCACATTTTTTTCTTTACTCTGTGCTATTAAATCACCACACCAAAATCTCAAAATAAAGTTATCTTAATAATAATAATAATAATAAAACTTTTCTAAAATCTTAGGGCGGAAATGTTGATATGGAGGCTAGACAACCTTTTCAAGTTTCTTATGCCTTTTCTCTCAAAACATTTAAATATTTCCTTCTCTTCTCTGATGGTGTCAGTGTGGTTCCTATTAAACTCTCTCTCCCTAAATTTTTTGCAATCTATCCATCTGACAAAGAATCTACAAGAAACTTAAACAAATTTACAGAAAAAAACAACCCCATTAAAAAGTGGGCAAAGAACATAAACAGACACTTCTCAAAAAAAGACATACATGCAGCCAACAAACATATGAAAAAAACCTCAATATCACTGATTATTAGAGAAATGCAAATCAAAACCACAATGAGATACCATCTCATGCCAGTCAGAATGGTGATTATCAAAAAGTCAAGAAACAACAGATGCTGGAGACATTGTGGAGAAACGGGAACAATTTTACGTTGTTAGTGGGAATGTAAATTAGTTCAACCATTGTGGATAACAGTGTAGCAATTCCTCAAAGACCTAGAACCAGAAATACCATTTGACCCAGCAATCCCATTAGTGGGTATATACCTAAAGGAATATAAATCATTCTGTTATAAAGATATATGCACACATATGTTCATTACAGCACCATCCACAATAGCAAAGACACGGAATCAACCCAAATGCCCTTCAATGATAGATTGGATAAAGAAAATATGGCACATATACACAGTGGAATATTATGCAGCCATAAAAAGGAACAAGATGATGTCTTTTGCAGGGACATGAATGGAGCTGGAAGCCATTATCCTCAGCAAACTATCACAGTAACAGAAAGTCAAACACCACATGTTCTCACTTATAAGTGGGAGTTGAACCGTGAGAACACATGGACAGAGGGAGGAAAACAACATACACTGGGGCCTGTGGTGTGGGGGAGGGAGAGCATCAGGATAAATAGCTAATGCATGCAGAGATTAATGCCTAGGTGCTGGGCTGATAGGTGCAGCAAACCACCATGGCACATGTTTACCTGTGTAACAAACTTGCATGTCCTGCACACGTATGCATAGATACAAAAAACTTTCTCACTTGCTTACACACACACACACATACACACACACACACACAGAGCTATCCTTACTATGTCTCCCTATTTTCATTTTCTTGTCTCCTAAAAAGAAACAAGAAGCATTCCAGCAAAATTAAGACAGGCAAGCCACACTAAATGTCACCGTACAAATAGCCATCATAAAATATATTTTAAGAAATGTGCTAATTACAGGGCCCATCCAACCAAGGCTGTTGTATGACTTCATGCATAAATCCCGTATCTGCCTCTACATCCCTCAAGCTTGGGGGCGACAGAGAAGTCACCCTCTCCTCCTGCACCCCTAAGGCACAACCTCATCACTTCCACATCACACAATAGAAACCGCATGTGGAAGTCCAGAGCATATGCTGAAAACATAGCATCAACTGCCATTCTATTATAACTGAAAAAAGCAGAGTCAAAGTTTTAGAGCGTGCTCGCCCAACATTTTATCACAGAAACATGCCCGCAACTCTTCTGGGTGTGATGCTCTTGGCCCAACCCTGGGCTATCGGCAGCTCCCAAGATGTCTTAGTTCTCCACTTTACATTGCTTATCTGGCCTCATGTCCACTCAGATTTTCAATATTCTATCTGGAATGGGAAAAGAACGAAAGGACCACCAGTACCTCCCACACGTAGATGCAGGGCCAGCTGCCTTACTCCTGTTCACTCTGCAATAATCCACTGTCACGGGCAGGTGCTGCTTCCTGTTGATGGAGAATACAGGATCTGAAGTCTAAAATGTGACCCAGATCACATTCTAGTCAGTGACACAGCCATGCTAGGATGTGAATTGGTCTAACTTCCAAGTGCTCATGTTTTCCACACCATTTCCTATTCTGACAAGTTTATATAGCAGTTTCTCTAAGTAATTCAGGATTTTAAAGTGACTTTATTTCACAATAGCCAACGGAGGTAGCCAAAGTGCAAAGGTGGGGGTAAAGATAATTTCCTGTGGGGTCAAAAGCTCTTAAACTAGTGACTTTGAATCAGAGCTCTAACTGGCCAGAGCCTCCTCAGACCCAGCGGCCTACTGGCATCTCTGTGCTCTCTCCAGCCCCGCAGAACTCCTGCTCTCTTCCTAGTGCCTGCTGCCTTGCAGGTCCAAGCAACCAAAGCCAAAGGATGGTGGCCCTTCCCTACTTTCTATCACTGTTAATAAAATATGTCATCAAAATTAAAAGGCCAAATGTTTCATTTACAAAGTATTTCATTTTATCACCTCCAAAGCACTTGCCCATTGGAGATATCATTTTACTTATTCTTTCCAGTTTCTTTAGGGCTTTCTGATTCACACCAAGCAAATAATGGTTAGAACCAAAAGGACAAGTCAGAGAATTAAATGGGGACACGGGAGATAAAACTATAAATAAAAAGCCTCAAGACTGTCCCTCAATATCCAAGACATCGATTTGCTTTTAAATATTAAATAGCAATTATCGCCTTGACTTACAAAAAGTAAGAGTGTTAAGAAACTTGCCAAGCATAGCAAAGAAGACAGCGTGGTATGTTCAGAAATATAAGCCATTAACGAGTCACTCGCTAAGCCAAGCTGGACTATGGTGGCAAAACAATAATGAATTTTCATTCATTTGTTCATTATGTAAATTACATTTTTATTAGGTGTTTGACATGTGCCAGGCACTATGTGCTGCATCAGTGCTCCAGGGAGGAACAGGAAGCCCAAATGTTTTGTCTGTCTCCACTATTCAGAACCATCTTTCAGCCAGCAGCTGAATAAGAGCTATTCAGTTAGATATTTTTTAAATTTTCATCTAAATGTCCATCTTCTTTTCTGAAAGGTAGCACAGTCCTATTTTCAAACCCCTTATGAGAGCCCCAAGTTGATGCCAATGTCCTTGATATTCATTTCCAACAAGAGAGCAGCAGAAAGCGCACATGGTGGCACTCAAAACCAAGTCCAGTTGACGTATCTATCCATTGCTTAACTGGTTGTGCAAATGGTACATAATAACAAATGGCCCCAGGGTAGTTCAAGGACAACTGCCTTAGTTGGTCTTATGGGACGGATGTATGTGTCCTTCCAAAATGCGTATGTTAAAGTCTTCACCATGAGTTTGGCTGTATTTGGAGTAAGAAAGAAACTAAGGTTAAATGAGGCCACGAGGGTGGGGTCCTGATCTGTTGGGATTAGTGTCCCTATAAAAAGAGAATCCAGAGTTCTCTCCCTCCCCTCCCATGTGAGGACATGGCAAGAAGGTGGCTGCCCACCAGCCAGAAGGCAACTGCTCACCAGAAGCCAAATCAGCTGGAACCTGATCTTGGACCTCCAGCCTCCAGACTGTGAGAAATAAATGTCTGCTGTCTAAGCCACCTGATCTATGGCATTTTGGTGTCGCTGCCTGAGAAGACTAAGACAATGGTATTTTGTCATTCTTCTCATTTAAATCTGTAAGTTACAGCAGAGCTTAGATTACATAGTCACACGTTACTGGTTTTTTTTTAATTATACTTTAAGTTCTGGGGTACATGTGTAGATTGTCCAAGATTGCTACATAGGTATACACATACCATGGTGGTTTGCTGCATCCATCCCCCTATCATCTACATTAGGTATTTCTCCTAATGTTATTCCTCCCCAATGCTCCCACCCTCTGCTATCCCTCCCCTAGCCTCCCCACCCCCAAACAAGCCCCGGTGTGTGATGTTCCCCCTCCCTGTTTCCATGTGTTTTCATTGTTCAACACCCACTTATGTGTAAGAACACGCAGTGTTTGGTTTTCTGTTCTTGTGTCAGTTTGCTGAGAATGATGGTTTTCAGCTTCATCCATGTCCCTGCAAAGGACATAAACTCATCCTTTTTTGTGGCTACATAGTATTCCATGGTGTATATGTGCCACATTTTCTTTATCCAGTCTATCATTGATGGGCATTTGAGTTGGTTGCCCTCAAGGCACTGGTTACTTTCTCACAGCAAAAATTACCCATTGTTTTGCATCAGTTCTAGTGCTACATAGAGTAATTCTCTTCCAAACAAAGACGGTCACTCCTAGTATAGTCTAGTGGCTGACAATCTAGCATATAAAGAAAATGACATCAAGGAAAATGATGAAAATGTTTGCAATAACATCACTCTCTTGTTGGCCTGATACATTAATATCTTAAAACTCTGCAGATGTTTCCTAGATCCCGTTTTTATATCTCAGGTTTAACTTGCATTTATGGTATCCTTTCCTCAGGCCTTCAAGTGTAGGCGATTGGCATGGAAGGGCTGAGTTAGGAAAGAGTTGAAAGGAGGTCGGAGGTTAACAACCTCTATCCACGTTTTTTATGATGCTCTTGAGAACTGCTGATTAATTGTAGTAAATGAGTTTGTGGGTGTATGTAATATATTGCATATTTGGGCTTATTTAACTATATTGGTTTCTTAAAATTTAAATAAACTAACCTTTATATGCATATATAAGTACAATCATGAAATTACTATTCAAGGTGTCTATGAAATCTGTCCTTACTAAGGAATACTGTTTAGATATCAAAATTGAACACAGTGATATCATGGTACATAGTAATGATGGTTTTCCTTTCTGTAGGAAATATTTCAAGCATACCATCACTCTTCATTGCTTTTTCATATTTGCCATATTGGTTTCATATCACTTTTTAAATTATTCTCAGTCCCACTAACCCTCTCTCCCTCCCTTCCCAAACATATTCTCTCACTTGAATTGATATTTATCATCTCCATTCATACTTTTAATGATTTTACCATAAATGCATGTTTTCACTAAACACTGAGTGTTGGTTTTGAAGGTCTTAAAGTCTTACATAGATGATATCATACTGCAATGCTCTGTTTTGTAGATTTATCCACATTCATGCATGTGGCTCTGGTGCACTCACTTTGCTGTATAATATTAACATTTTATGAATATAGCACAATTTATTCATTTTCCTGTTGACAAATATATATTTCCCATTTCTTGCAATCACAATATTTTTATAAACACTTTTCATCTCTCCTTGTGTACAAATGCACAAGTTTCCACTGGCACGTACTTAGAAATGGAATTATTAGATTGTAGATTATGCACATTTTGAACCTTATTAGAGAATGCAAAAATTATTTTACAAACTGGCTATATGAGTTTGTGCTCCCATCACAGGGCATGTGAGTTTTTATGCTCCACAAATTGTCAGATTTTTACATTTTTGCCAATTGAAGAATGTGAAATGGTATCTCACTTGGGTTTTAATGTGAACTTCTCTGAGGACTAGTGATGTTGATTATTTTCATGTTGGTTCCTTTCCTGTGACTTGTTTGTTCATATTCTTTATTAACTTCCTAGTGAGTTTCTTGTCTGCAACTTATTGCTTTGAAGGAGTTTGGGGTTTTTTAAGTTATTCTCAATACCAATCATTTATCAGTTATATGTTTTACAAATATCTCTCATTCTGTAGTTTATGTACGGAAATTTTTGTTTTAAATATAGACAATTTGATCTGCACTTTTCCCATGGCTTGTGTTTTTCGTGTCTTTATTTAAATCCTTCCCTACACTGGGATTAGATATTCCCCAATATTTTCATCTCAAATTTGAAATTTTGCTTACATCTTTACCTAGAATGTATCTCAGTGTATGGTATAAAGTAAGAGTCTAATTTTAATATTTTGCACGTGGATATCCAATTTATTGAATGGTCCATCATTTCCATCTAATTGATAATGCTATTTTGCTGTAATTGTTTCCATTATGCATAACTTTGTTTGTTTATAAAGCAATGTTTACCCTTGAGCTAGGTCTTGAACGTATGACCCTCCACACTGTTCTTCAGAATTGTCTTCTCCATTCTTAGTCCTGTAGTTTTCTGTATGTTTTTAATTTACTTATTAAATAAAAAATTATTTAGCAATTAGACTGTAGTGGTATTGTACTTGTAGATTTAGTGGGAATAGATATGGCTAGTCTTTCCATCTATGAAAATGGTAACTCTCCATTTATCTACATTTTTGTGTCTTTTGAGAAAGTTGTAAATTTTCTCCATATAGGATTTAAATATCCTTTGTTGAATTTGTTCCCAAGTACCACAGAGTTAACTATCTTTGTTTCAGTTATGCTTTTTGGCAATTATAAATATTATTTAGTTTAACTTTCTGATTGGTGGGTTTTAAACAGAATTAAATTGATTTTCATGCATAGATATTTTATCCAGAAGTCTTACTGAATTTTCTTATTTAAAAATTTGTCAGTAGGTTAGTTTGCGGTGTCAAGGTAGAAAATCACATCATTTGCAAATAACAGCTTAGTTGCTTCTAATTCTTATTCATGTTTTCTCTCTTTTCAATCTTACTGCACTGCCCAACATGTCCATCCAAGCCATTTATATAAAGTTCACAAACAGAAGAAACTGAAACATGTAGGAATGCATACTAAGATTATGAAAGTATGAAGAAAAGTAAGCATGTAATATCCTCAAAGTCATGATAATGTTTATCTATATGGAAATAATTCTTCTCAGTATTGGAATAAAATGTTTGGCGACATATTTAGAAAGATCACTTCCCCCAGTAAAAAGAAAGTAGATTTTTAAAAAAAGCAAGATGGCCAAATAGAAACAGCTCTGGAGTACAGTTCCCAGCAAGAGCTATGTAGAGGGTGAGTAATCTCTGCAGTTCCAAATGAGGCACCAGGTGCATCTCAATGGGACTAGTTGCACAGTGGCTGTAGCCCAAGAAGGGCAAGCTGAGGCAGGGGAGGGCACGGCCTCATCCGGGAAGTGCAATCCCCAGAGGACTCCCCTCCCTGCCCAACAGAGGACATTGAGGGCTTTTCCTTCCACTTCAGCACTCCAGTTCAGATGCTGCATTTCTCCCACAGTCCCGGGATGAAAAGCACCATGAGTTTCCAGCACAGCTGTTTCAGCTGGTGCTGCGGGTTTCCACACAAAAACTCACACAAAACTGGGTGGCCATTTCAACTGGCGCCTAGAACACCTGGGAGACAGAGCTGCCCATTCAACTGAAAAAGAGGGAGCTGAAAGCAGGGAGCCAAGTGATCTGGCTTGTTGGGTCCCACCCCCACAAAGACCAGCAATCTGAAATGCTGTGCCTTGACAGTTTCACAGCAAGCACAGCTGGACCCTTGACAGTGGAGCTCTGTGGGAGGAAGGACATCTGCCATTACCGAGGCAATCCACCACTACCAAGGCAGCTCTAACTGTACCTCTGTAAACAAAACTGCAAGGAAGTATACATAGCAGCTGGGCAGAGCCTGCGGCAGCTCAGCAACACCTCTGCTGGCAGACTGTGACTAGACTATCTCCTTGCTGGGCAGGGCATCTCTGAAAAAAGGCAGCAGCACATCAGGAACCTATAAATAAAGCCCCACCTTCCCAGGCAGGGCACCTGGGAAAAGAGGCAGTTATGAGTTCCACTTCAGGAGACTTAAATGTACTTGCCTAGCAGCTCTGAACAGAACAACAGAGCTCCCAGCACAGCACTTGATCTCTGATAAGGGACAGATTGTCTCCTCAAGCGGCTCCCTGACCCCCGTATATCCAAGAGGCAATGCATAAAGGAGAGCTCTGGCAGACATCTGGCGGGTACCCTTCTGGGATGAAGATAACAGAAGAAGAAACTGGCAGCAATCCTTACTGTTCTGCAGCCCCTGTGGGTGATTCCCAGGCAAACAGAGTCTGGAGTGGACCTCCAGCAGTCCTGCAGTAGAGGGGCCTGTTAGGAGGAAATCGGAAAAACAGAAATAGCTTCAACATCAACAAAAAGGACGTCCACTCAGAGACCCCTTCCAAAAGTAACCAACTTCAAAGACCACAGGTAGATAAATCCACAAAGATGGAAAGAAACCAGTGCAAAAAGAATGAAAACACCAAAAACCAGAACACCTCTCCTCCTCCAAGGGATCACAACTCCTCACCAGCAAGGGAACAAAGCTGGATGAATTGACAGAAGCAGGCTTCAGAAGGTAGGTAATAACAAACTTCTCTGAGCTAAAAGAACGTGTTCTAACCCAATGCAAAGAAACTAAGAAACTCGAAACAAGGTTAGATGAAATACTAACTAGAATAACCAGCTTAGAGAAGAACATAAATGACTTGACGGAGCTGAAATACAGCACGAGAACTTCACAAAGCATACACAAGTATCTTAATAGCCGAATCGACCAAGGAGAAGAAAGGATATCAGAGATTGAAGATCAACTCAATAAAATAAAATGAGAAGGCAAGATTAGAGAAAAAAGAGTGAAAAGAAATGAACGAAACCGCCAAGAAATATGGGATTGTATGAAAAGACCTAACTTAGATTTGGTAGGTATACCTGAATGTGACGGGGAAAATGAATCCAAGCTGGAAAACATGCTTCAGGATATTACCCAGGAGAACTTCCCCAACCTAGCAAGGCAGGTCAACATTCAAATCCAGGAAATACAGAGAACACCACAAAGATATTCCTCAAGAAGAGCAACCCCAAGGCACATAATCGTCAGATTCACCAGGGTTGAAATGAAGGAAAAAATGCTAAGGGCAGCAAGAGAGAAAGGTCGGGTTTCCCACAAAGGGAAGCCCATCAGACTCACAGCGGATCTCTCCACAGAAACCCTACAAGCCAGAAGAGAGTGGGGGCCAATATTCAACATCCTTAAAGAAAAGAACTTTCAACCTAGAATTTCATATCCAGCCAAACTAAGCTTCATAAGCAAAGGAGAAAGAAAATCCTTTATGGACAAGTAATTGCTGAGAGATTTTGTCACCACCAGGCCTGCCTTACAAGAGCTCCCGAAAGAAGCACTAAACAAGGAAAGGAACAACCAGTACCAGCCACTCCAAAAACATACCAAATGGTAAAGACAATCAACACAATGAAGAAATTGCATCAACTAATGGGCAAAACAACCAGCTAGCATCAAAATGGCAGGATCAAATTCATACATAACAATATAAACCTTAAATGTAAATGGGCTAAATGCCCCAATCAAAAGACACAGTCTGGCAAATTGGATAAAAAGACCCATCATTGTGCTGTATTCAGGAAACCCATCTCACATGCAAGGACACACATAGGCTCAAAATAAAGAGATGGAGGAAGATTTACCAAGAAAATAGAGTGCAAAAAAAGGTAGGAGTTGTAATCCTAGCCTCTGATAAAATGGGCTTTAAACCAACAAAGATCAAAAGAGACAAAGAAGGGCATTACATAATGGTAAAAGGATCAATGCAACAACAAGAGCTAATGATCCTAAATATATATGCACCCAATACACGATCAGCCAGATACATAAAGCAAGTTCTTAATGACCTACAAAAAGACTTAGACTCCCACACAATAATAGTAGAAGACTTCAACACTCCACTGTCAGTATTAGACAGATTAATGAGACAGAAAAGTAACAAGGATATCCAGGACTTGAACTCAGATCTGGACCAAGCAAACTTAATAGACATCTATAGAACTCTCCACCCCAAATCCACAGAATATACATCCTTCTCAGCACCACATCACACCTGCTGTAAAATTGACCACATAATTGGAAGTAAATCACTCCTCAGCAAATGCAAAAGAATGGAAATCATAACAGTCTCTCAGACCACAGTGCAATCAAATTAGAACTCAGGACTAAGAAACTACTGAGAACCTCGCAACTTCATTGAAACTGAACAACTGCCTCCTGAATGTCAACTTGATAAACAATGAAATGAGGGCAGAAATAAAGATGTCCTTCTAAACCAATGAGAACGAAGACATAACATACCAGAATCTCTGAGACACATTTAAAGCAGTGTCTAGAGGGAAATTTATAGCAATAAACACCCACATGAGAAGTGAGGAAAGATCTAAAATCAACACCCTATCATCAAAATTGAAAGAGCTAGAGAAACAAGATTAAAAAAACTCAAAAGCTAGCAGAACAAGAAATAACTAAGATCAGAGCAGAACTGAAGGAGATAGAGACACAAAAAAATCCTTCAAAACATCAATAAATATAGGAACTGGTTTTTTGAAAAGATCAACAAAATAGACCACTAGCCAAATTAATAAAAAAGAAAAGAGAGAAAAATAAAATAGTGCAATAAAAAACGATAAAGGGGATATCACCACTGATTCCACAGAAATACAAACTACCATCAGAGATTACTACAAACAACTCTATGTCCATAAATCAGTAAATCTGGAAGAAATTGTTAAATTCCTGGACACTTGCATCCTCCCAAGCCTAAACCAGGAAGAAGGTGAAACCTTGAACAGATCAATAACAAGGGCTGAAGTTGAGGCAGCAATTAATAGCCTACCAACCAAAAAAAGCCCAGGTCAAGATGGGTTCACAGCCGAATTCTACCAGACATACAACGAGGAGTTGGTACCACTCCTTCTGAAACTATTCCAAACAACACAAAAAGAGGAAATCCTTCCCAAATCATTTTAGAGACCAACATCATCATGATACCAAAACCCGGCAGGGACTCAACAAAAAAAGAAAACTTCAGGCCAATATCCATGATGAACATAGATGCAAATATCTTCAATAAAATACTGGCAAACCAGCTGCAACAGCACATCAAAAAGCTTATCCATCACGATCAAGTAGGCTTCATTCTGGGGATGCAAGGCTGGTTCAACATACGCAAGTCTATAAATGTAATCCACCACATAAACAGAATCAAAGACAAAAACCACGATTATCTCAATAGAGGCAGAGAAGGCCTTTGGCAAAATTCAACAGCCCTTTATGCTAAAAACTCTCAATAAACTAGGTATCAATGGAATGTATCTCAAAATAATAAAAGCTATTTATGACAAACCCACATCCAGTATCATACTGAATGGGCATAAACTGGAAGAATTCCCTTTGAAATCTGGCACTAGACAAGGATGCCCTCTCTTACCACTCCTATTCAACATAGTATTGGAAGTTCTAGCCACAGCAATCAGGCAAGAAAAAGATATAAAGGGTATTAGGAAAGGAGGAAGTCAAATTGTCTCTATTTGCAGATGACATGATTATATATTTAGAAGACACCATCATCTCAGCCCAAACCTCCTTAAGCTGATAAGCAACTTTGGCAAAGTCTCAGGACACAAAATCAATGTGCAGAAATCACAAGAAATACACGAATAACAGACTAACAGAGAGCCAAATCATGAGTAAACTCCCATTCACAATTGCTACAAAGAGAATAAAATACCTAGGAATACAACTAACAAAGGATGTAAAGGACCTCTTCAAGGAGAACTACAAACCACTGTTCAAGGAAATAAGAGAGGACACAAACAGATGGAAAAACATTCCATGCTCATGGTTAGGAAGAATCAATATAGTGAAAATGGCCATACTGCCCAAAGTAATTTACAGATTCAATGCTATCGCCATCAAGCTACCAATGACAGAACTGGAAAAAAACACATTAAACTTCATATGGAACCAAAAGAGAACCCGCATAGTTTGAAGTCAGGCAAACTATACTACAAGGCTACAGTAATCAAAACAGCATAATACTGGTACCAAAACAGAGATATAGATCAATGGAACAGAACAGAGGCCTCGGAGGCAATGCCACACATCTACAACCATCTGATCATTGACAAACCTGACAAAAACAAGCAATAGGGAAAGGATTCCCTGTTTAATAAACGGTGTTGGGAAAACTGGCTAGCAGTGTGCAGAAAGCAGAAACTGGACCCCTTCCTGACACCTTACACTAAAATTAACTCCAGATGGATTAAAGACTTAAACATAAGATCTAACACCATAAAAACCCTAAACCATTGAGGACACAGGCATAGGCAAGGACTTCATGAGTAAAACACCAAAAGCATCGGCAACAAAAGCCAAAACAGACAAATGAGATCTAATTAAACTTAAGAGTTTCTGCACAGCAAAAGAAGCAATCATTAGTGTGAACTGGCAACCAACAGAATGGGAAAAAATTTTTGCAATCCACCCATCTGACAAAGGGCTAATATCCAGAATCGACAAAGAACTAAAACAGATTTACAAGAAAAAAAAAAAAAACAAACAAACCCATTCAAAAGTGGGCAAAGGATATGAACAGACACTTTTCAAAAGAAGACATACATGAGGCCAACAAACATATGAAAAAATGTTCATCATCACTGGTCATTAGAGAAATGCAAATCAAAGCCACATTTAGATACCATCTCCTGCTAGTTAGAATGGCAATCATCAAAAAATCTAGAGACAACAGATGCTGGAGAGGATGTGGAGAAATAGGAACACTTTTACATTGTTGGTGGGAGTGTAAATTAGTTCAACCATTGTGTAAGACAGTGTGGTGATTCCTCAAGGATCTAGAAATAGAAATTCTGTTTGACCCAGCCATCCCATTAATGGGTATATACCCAAAAGATTATAAATCATTCTATTATAAAGGCACATGCACACGTTATGTTCATTATGGCAGTGTTCACAATAGCAAAGACCTGGAACCAACCCAAATGCCCATCAATGATAGACTGGACAAGGAAATGTGGCACATATATACCATGGAATATTATGCAGCCATAAAAAATGATGAGTTCATGTCCTTTGTAGGGACATGGATGAATCTGGAAACCACCATTCTCAGCAAACTGACACAAGAACAGAAAATCAAACACTGCATGTTCTCATTCATAGGTGGGTGTTGAACAATGAGAACACACGAGCACAGGAAGGGGAGCATCACACACTGGGGTCTGTTAGGAGGAGCTACGGGAGAGACAGCGAGGGGTGGGGAGGTTAGAGAGGGATAACATGGGGAGAAATGCCAGATATAGGTGACGGAGGACTGGAAGCAGCAAACCACCTTGCCATAGATGTACCTATGCAACAATCCTGCATGATCTGCACGTGTACCCCAGAACCTGAAGTATAATTAACAAAAAAGAAAGCAGATTTAACTATTTTCACCAAATTCTAGTATTCTGTGAGAGACTGTAGGAATGCAATGTATTAGGAAAATTATTTGCTTTTTTAGCCAGGAGTCATCTAGCAATACTTTACTTTATATTTTCCATGCTCTGAAGCATCTCAGTTTTTATTTTAAATAGTGCTACCACATGGTCTCAATTGGCCTTTATCTTGTATTTTAAATTGCACAGCAAACAAGTGCAAACTGTCCTCCTCATAGTTCAGATTTAACTATCAATTTCTATTTTTACTTCTCACAGGGCAGATAAGCTAACTAATTGTCCCTTCTTCCTCCTCCTACATTGTCTGCAGAGTTGGTGAATTGGAAGGTAATTCTACAAATGACAAAAGTGGCAACATCATATCTAAGATTCACAGATTAATAAAAGGAGGCTTATCCCACTGTTTCTCTAGGTGGATTCCATCCCAATTATATAGGTCTTTCAGAGATCTCAGCTCTGGCTGAGGAATTACACTAAAGCTACATCCCCAGACCCAAGCTATTAACTTCTCTGGACACATGCAGCTATAAAATGTCCTACAGGCAGAGACTTGGGCACAATTTCTAGTATTCATTTGTCTCTAAAAAATAACTTGCCTAATTACACAATGTACTGCTTTTCTAATGGATATTAGTGGTTTAATTACTTGATAAGTCAGGAGAAGATGTGTAATTGCATTCACTTCCACAAACTTGCTTGGATTCAACATTTGTTGACTGTCTACTATGTGAAGGATGACATCAGTTCATCACTGCAATTTCTCTCCCTTGGCAAACTTTAATGAAGTATGAAGCTTCATCAATTCAACGTATTCTCTTTGTGGGCTTTATTTAGCATGCCAACTTGGTCAGCAAGATTCTCTTCTAAATGACATCCTAAAGGTCTTTCTGAAAGTGAACCTCAAAGTTAGAAGAAGGACATATAACATTGTCAACTCTCTTTCCAGTGCCCAGATGGTTACAATAAACACTATAACCTCCATACAGTCACAATGCTTGTAACTTTCTAAAATTGAATGTTTTCAGCTGCATCCCGCCTTCCTCATCCACACATCCACCGTCTTCCTTTAGACACACGCCAGAGGAGTTGCTGAGGAGGAGGGAGAGAACAACGCTGTGGCATCCAGCACCATCTGCAGCTGCTTGTTATATATACATCAGATTTCCAATTCCATGATGGGCATACCCGACTTCCTTTCATGCAGAACCATTTTTCCAAGATTCCAACACGGCGAGTGAAAAAACAGTCATGAACCCATTTTAAATTCATAGAAAGTGTCGATTTCCTCACTGCAAGTTGCCCGAAAACTTTAATTTGGGCTCTGAAAATTTAGGCATTATCAAGTTAAATAGACACTGATGGTTGAAAACAATACTGAATCACAGACAGATCTTATTATAGAGCATGATAGAGTAAATATTATAAGGAGATAGGTAATAATTTATACCTGCAATGTACTCAGTAAATATTTGTTGAATTGAATGTAATAACTTGGGAAGGAGTGTGAATAAAAGCAGTTCTTTTAGCTTGCTCCTAGCTGTGGTTTCTCCTGCATTTTTCAGTTTTGAACCCTGTCCTCCACCAGACTTTCTAAGGACATGAATTAGCCCCACAAGGGATTCTCCTCTCATTACTATATGATTTATCATTCTGTACACTGCACCAATGGGAGAATAAGCACACAATCTTCTACCTCAGGGTGAAGTCCTGATGGCCTTGATTTATGATTCAGAACTCTTATGGAATATTTTCCCAGAAAATTAGCCCTGTTAATGTTTCTGGAGGAAAGAGAGGAGAAAGGGAGTGTGCAGACACCATATATCTTTGTGCATTAAGAGTGTTACTGTATGTTTGTCATTGCTAGCTACTAAATCCACACTTTCATCTGTTGCCCTGCAAGTTTTTATACAAGGGCAAGTGCTGCTGAGTTGCATTCTACTCGTACCACATCAGAAACTGTTACTTTCATCTCTCACTTATTTCTTTGGAGAACTCCATTTGAGGTTGTGGGACATGAGGACTGTCATCATATTAAGAAGTGTAGAGTTGCTTGCTCAGAGAGTAGTGGCATTGTTCAGCATGGCAATGCCAGGATAAACAGTAACCTCTTGGTACTGAGCACCTGAAATGTTCCCCAAGCAGGTAGCATATTCCCAAGTCCAAAGCAGATGGTCCCTGTCCTGCAGTCAGTGCTGCTCCGTCTGACTGCTAACAGATCAATAGATTCCTTAGCTCAGCCAGAGTGCTGCCTCTGCTCACACTGAAATCATAGCCCCTGGGTTAGCTTGTGTGAGTCTTAAGGCAGAGAGGATCTGGGATGTCCCCTGTGTATACAGAACAATGCCTTTCATACCCTAGGATCTTAATGAGAGTTTGGTACATGGGTGAATGAATTCATGAATGTAGACCTCTTAGACACATTTTCTGCTTTGTAGCTCCTTCTGCTACCTTCAGTTTCTCAAGGAGATGGACAATCATTGCTTAGTTGATTCAGGGCAGATACAAACAGGGAAAGTCTTCCCACCCTGACCAAATATCTATCATTACTCTGGAGTCTGTCATCTAGTCATGACTTTCAAAGGGGATATTATCTACTTATTCAATAAGCACTTTCTGAGTAAGTCTTATTTATGAGCAAAGGAACAAGTTTTGGGGACACAATAGTGAACACACACTCACCCACCGTGCCCCAGGCTATGAACCCTCTTCCCCAAGCCCCTGCCCTCCTGGTTTAGGCTCTCTCAGGGCCATTTCTTGCTGGGCTCCCCACAACTCCCTGCATCCCCATCCTCCCGACTGTGCCCTACCCCACTCCTCTCACCCTATATGTGGATGAAGAGTTATTTCCTAAAGTGAGGACATCCTCTTGACCTTTCCTCTGCTTTGATTCTGGATTATCTGGTGACTCTTGAGCTGTGAGAGGCTGATGGGAGACTCCAGGGTTCTCAGCACCAGGCCCAAGGGCCAGCAGCACCATCCAGGGACCTGTTACGAATTCAGATTCTGATTCACTGGCAAGATGGCTGAATAGGAACAGCTCAGGTCTTCAGCTCCCAGCAAGATCAATGCAGAAGGTGGGTGATTTCTGCATTTCCAACTGAGGTACCCAATTCATCTCATTGGGAGTGGTTATACAGTGGGTACAGCCCACAAAGGGCAAGCAGAAGCAGGGTGCACTGTTGCCTTACCCAGGAAGCACAAGGGGTTGGGGAACTCCCTCCCTTAGCCAAGGGAAGCCATGGACTGTGCCATGAGGATGGTGCTATTCAGCCCAGACACTGCTTTTCCCACTGTCTTTGCAACCTGCAGACCAGGAGATTCCCTCGGGTGCCTATACCACCGGGTCCCTGGGTTTCAAGCACAAAACTGGACGGTCATTTGGGCAGATATTGAGCTAGCTGCAGGAGGTTTTTTTTCATACCCCAGTGGCTCCTGGAATGCCAGTGAGACAGAACGGTTCACTCCCCTGGAAAGGGGGCTGAAACCAGGAAGCCAAGTGGTTTTGCTCAGTGGATCCCACCCCCGTGGAGCCCAACAAGCTAAGATCCACTGGCTTGAAATTCTCGCTGCCAGCACAGTAGTCTAAAGTCAACCTGGGACACTCGTGTTTGGTAGGGGAACAGGCATCCTCCATTACTGAGGCTTAAGTAGGCAATTTTCCCCTCACAGTATAAACAAAGCCACTGGGAAGTTCAGACTCCATGGAGCCCACCGCAGCACAGCAAAGCCGCTGTAGCCAGACTGCCTCTCTAGATTCCTCCTCTATGGGCAGGGCATCTCTGAAAGAAAGGCAGCAACCCAAATCAGGGGCTTATAGTTAAAACTCCCATCTCCCTGTGACAGAGTACCTTGGGGGAGGGATGGCTGTGGGTGGCAGCTTCAGCAGACTTAAACATTCCCACCTGCTGGCTCTGAAGAGAGCAGATCTCCCAGCACAGCACTCAAGCTCTGCTAAGGGACAGACTGCCTCCTCAAGTGGGTCCCTGACCCCCGTGCCTCCTGATGAGGAGACACTTCCCAGCAGGGGTCAAGAGACACCTCATACAGGAGAGATCCGGCTGGCATCTAGCAGGTGCTCTTCTGGGACGAAGCTTTCAGAAGAAGAAGCAGGCAGCAATCTTTGCTGTTCTACAGCCTCCACTGGTGATACCCAGGCAAACAGGGTCTGGAGTGGACCTCCAGCAAACTCCAACAGACCTGCAGAAGAGGGGCCTAACTGTTAGAAGGAAACAGAAAGCAATAGCATCAACATCAACAAAAAGAATGACCATGCAAAAACTCCATCCGAAGGTCACCAACATCGAAGACCAAAGGTAGATAAAATCCATGAAGATGAGGAAAATCCATGAAGATTTGGAATTTTCAGTGCAAAAAGGCTGAAAATTCAAAAAACCAGAATGCCTCTTCTCCCCAAAGGATCACAACTCTTTGCCAGCAAGGGAACAAAACTGGACAGAGAATGAGTTTGACAAATTGCCAGAAGTAGGCTTCAGAAGGTGGGTAATAAACTCGTCTGAGCTAAAGCAGCATGTTCTAATCCAATGCAAGGGAGCTAAGAACCTTGATAAAAGGTTACAGGAACTGCTAACTAGAATAACCAGTTGAGAGAAGAACATAAATGACCTGATGAAGCTGAAAAACACAACACAAGAACTTCATGAAGCAAACACAAGTGTCAATGGCCAAATCAAACAAGTGGAAGAAAGGATATCAGAGATCAACTTATTGAAGTAAAGCATGAAGAGAAGATCAGAGAAAAAAAGGATGAAAAGGAACAAACAAAGCCTCCAAGAAATATGGGACTATGTGAAAAGACCCAAGATACCAGGTGAGGGTTTCTGCCACTGACCTGTGGCAAGGCATGGTGCTGTTCTTGCTCTGGAGACCAGGGAACATTCTTCCTCTGATTCTCCCACCATACCTCTCCCAAGGGGCACTTTCACAGACATCCTCCAAGGTACCGGGAACTATGCTGAGCACTCCAGGACCAACAACTTCAGCTGATCGGTGCTCAGTACTGCAAAGGCAGTGGTTTCCTGCCCTCACCTCAACATCTGGCCAGCTGGCCTCCCAGGTGGACACGAGAGTCAGTTACTGGTGTAGGTGCTTGGCCCCATTACATACCCTACGAGGTTCTTCTGCCATGCCAACTTCACTTACAAGTAAACTGGGACACAAAGTGAGGGAACTCACCCAAGGTCACAGAGCCAAAGAAAGGCAGTAAGTGGCAGCCTTGACCTCTAAGCCAGGGCATGAGACAGGAAGCCTCCCAGACCATGAATGTCTCCCAGACCAGGAACGACCCTTGCAGCCCTAACAGAGAAGATGGAGCATTTGAATTTTGCACAAAAACATGTTTCCACCCTATTTTTACAGAGGCTGCTGTGTGGCCTATATAGCATGAAGGGTATATATTTGAGGTCATTTAAAAAGGAAAAACCTGAAGGTTTGAGGTATTTCATGTGTGAAATCACTTAAACTGGATGTGGTCATGTATTTATTTAGAAAAAGAAATTATAGCAAACTATATAAAACATAAAGTATTTGAATATATTTTCCCAAAATTGTGCTCCTGAAATGGTGGGCATGAACCTTTCTGCCTATCGTATAGAACTCAGAAATGCGTCATTGCCTCTGGCAACATACACCAAGTATTTATGGCAACTATGAAAATGTCCTAATTAAAGAATGCCAGTAGCCAGGTGTGGTAGCTCATGCCTACAATATCAGCACTATGGAAGACCAAGGCAGGAGCATCGCTTGAGCCCAGGAGTTCAAAACCACCCTGGGCAACATAGGGAGACCCCAATTTCTACAAAATATAGAAAAATTAGCTGAATGTGGTGACATCCAGCTATGGTCCCAGCTACTGAGGAAGCTGAGGTGGGAAGACCACTTGAGCTGGGGAGGTCAAGGCTGCAGTGAGCTATAACTGAACCACTGCACTGCGACAGAGCAAGACTCTGTCTCAAAAGAAAGACTGTCAGTAGATAATGTATAGACTATGTAAGCAGCATGCATGGATTGAAAAACTAAAAAATCATACTGTGATTACTAAAAACAAAATTAAAATGTTATACCCATATCAAAAATATCAATAAGTGAAAGACTTTGTAACAAGGATATTAAAATATTTGAATTATTTAGGCAAAGAAGAGGAAAACACTAGGCCTTGGGAGAGAGCAGCCGGCCCGCTCCACTTTCCCCTGGGCTCTACTCAGCTCTAGGCCACCTTGCCTGGAGTCTTTCTGGCCTCTACCCAAAGCCCAACCCCAGCTCTTTCTTTTTCTTCAGTTCTCCTCCTACTTGGGTCTCACTCTGCCCACCTCTCTCCTGGCCCTTTGATTTATCTCCTACTTTCTCCTTTGCATACATTTGTTGAGGACTTGTACTTTGAGATCAACTGTCATGCTCAACACTCAGTTAAAAAATTGGCTCTACTGAATATTGAAAAGGAAGCTGATTTTCCCCAGACGTTTTTCCCTTTTTTCCCCCTCTCTTTTTGATTATGCTTTTCTCCCTACCTGGACAGCCTCAGTTTTATGAGATAAAAATCAACCCATATTTCAAGGTGAGGTAGAAGGCACGACTTGACTCCAGAGGTGGAGTTTGGACACCAGACCAGATTGAAGACTAGCTGAAACAGAGAAGAGGCAAATGCAGCTCTCCTAAGACACATCCACCAGTGTGGATGTCAGTTTGCCACTGCCATAACAACATGCAGAAGCCACTGCCCCTTTCCATGCCAACAACCTGGTGACCCAGAAGTTACCACCCTTTTTCTAGAAATGTCTACACAATCTGCCCCTTAGTTTGCATATAATTTAAAGTGAGTATAAATACGGCTGCAGAAGAGCCTTCGAGCAGCTACTCTCAGCACATTTCCTGTGGGTAGACCTGCTCTGCAGGAGCAGTCACGGAGCCACCTCAATAAAGCCATTTTCTTCTACCACTGGCTCACCCTTGAATTCTTTCTTAGCTGAAGTCAAGAACCCTCCAGGGCTAAGCCCCAAGTTGTGGCTCACCTGCCCTGCATCAAAGGCCCATAGTGACCTTTTCATTCCCTCTTCAGACCTCACCCCCCTTTTTCCCTGCACAGAGCACACAACTGGGGCACAGCACACGTCATGGTCTGCTTCTCTGGTTGTCCATGTCTTTTCCTCTTGGAATCCACAGCAGTCAGTGTGTTGCCTTGAGCTGAAAAAGCACTCAATAAATGCCTGCTGGCTTTCCTTCTCAGGGTCCCCGGCTATTGTTAAGGAAAGAACAGTTTTCTTGCCTGTGTTTAGAAAGAGTAGCATGAAGTATGAGCAAGAGCCTGCTACTTAAGTGTCCAGTATCAGCTGAAGCTCACAGAGAATGTGTACATCTAAAAACCAGAGCTCATACTGAAATCTGGAACAAAGGGCTTACATTCATCTGTGACATGATCCTCTCACCATTTTCATGGGGAGACTAGTGTGTTTAAAATAATTGAAGGCAATCCTAAATATTCTGTCCGAAAAGCCATATTTAACTCCTGATACAAGAACAAGTTTCAAACCCATATTCACAGTTAAGGGAATGATTTTCTCACATCCACAGATGGGGGTAGGGGAGATTCTGCACACAGAAGTAATATTCTCTGTTGCTATTAGGCTTTTCATAAATCATAGTGATTAAAATGCATAGTTATACTTCTTAATTTAATAACACCCTTGAGGAATAAACGTGATGGAAACATAAACCGTGAGACTATAATACATCATCTGCCTCCAAAATAAAACTTTAAACATTTTCCTAATGCCAGTGTGGCAGCTTTTCCATTTTTGCCCCTCCATGAAACAAAGTTTTACCATCTGGGGACTGGGGACTTTTTATACGATATAGCTTTGAGAATCCCTTTTTAAAACAGTTATAGATGTACCATAATTATCTCCTTGTGAAAGAGAAGAGCAAACGCCTACAGTTTCAGGTCAGGCATCATGCAGGTCTATTTCAGCTGTCCATGGAGCCCTCACTAAATAGATACATGAGCATAGTCACTTTACAGGGCTGCCACAGATACACATTTCTCTGGCATGGCCATTCATTCCACTTAAGCAAAACCAGTAACAGTGCAAATTCGCAATTTAGCTGCAAAACGGTGGCCAACAAAATCTTATTACAAAATCAAAGTATCTTGTTCTGGGAAAATGGGTAGATGGGGTCTATAAATCTGTAAGCAAGCAGACAGCCACTTAGTATCTTATTCCAAGACAACAGCAATTCTTGCCCTAATACTGCAAAAGATCAGCGTGTATTGCACAAACACAAGAACTGGGGGCAACGGAAGACTGTTGGGATGTAGGTCGTATATAAATAAAAGACTGAATCATTTTTATTGCTGGCTCCAGGGTCTAGTTACATCAGATTTTAATAGTATAATTAATGTAACCATGAATTAATTTCTCATTTTTAAATATTTTATTGTATTATAGCAACATTGATAAAATTACAAATAAAATGTACTCAGAATCTCATGACTTCAAAAATCAAATTGCATTTATTTGTCCATTATTACTTCTAGTCTCTTATTAAAATATCTAACTTTTGCTTAGCTTAAAGAACACTGCAGTTAAGAGGTATTTGATATTTTAACTCAATACAGAATGTTTAGAATGTTTTAAGCTTACTATTTTAACCCTGAGGATGTTTAGGCTCTATCAATAAAAATATTTTTCTGAGAATTATAGCAAGATTAAGTGCCATTAAAGAAACATGATCGTTTGATTAACTACCAACACTGTATAAGTGAACTGTTTTAAGTGTTTCCTTTTCATTGGGACCAATTCTTGTCCACATAAATTTTACAACATAAATTTGATTCATTGATTTTTTTTTTGATCCCTATAAAATTTTACCAATCATCATGTCTACCCCTGAGCATTTTCTGAAGTGACCATTATTTCTTCCCAGGCTCACGTTCTTATGTGAAGTTTTAACTACTCTCAGTTTTATTTTACATTCATGATTTCCACCAACTCTAATTTTTCCTAATAATGCACCCAACAAACGTCATTGTGGCTAAAATGGCAGAGTCAAATACCTGCTCTCTTTATATATATATATATTATATAATAAGACTTTCCTTTTGTTTTTCATAGGGTTGACTGCAGATGACTAAGATGTCCCTTACAGCTCTAACTGAGAACATAGAGCATTGGCTGCTTAGACGCAACATACATTGTTCCTCCAGGTTTTTAGTTGATGCTTTGAGGCCCATCTCCTCTTCCCTTTTAAAAACAACTGAGGTCGGGCAAGGCAGGGTTAGACTTATTCTATGAACCCCCAGTGGGGAGAAATAAGACCAGTGACTCATATTTTTCTGAAAGTTACTTATAGGCAGGTGTCACTTCTACGTTGATATAACTTGGAAAGGAATATACCAGCAAGAGTTATCAAAGGAGAGAGTATGTTTCCTAAGAAAAGTGAGAGTTCTATTTCTAAAAAAGTAAAAGAATGGTTCCCAACTTGAGTGCCCGTCAGAGATGACGGAACATGAAAATACTGCCCATATTGTCTTCCTGAAACTTCCTTACTTTGCTTTCCACATTTAGGGCATGGCATAAGTAGGTCCACTTTTCTTTCTTCCAGATGGCTATAAAACTGTCCCAGCATCATTATGAAAATGTCCATTCTTCCCCTACTGCTCTGAGATGCCACCTTTGCCATAAAACAGCTGTCCTTCTGTGTCCGTCTGTTTCTGAGTTCTATGTTCTGCTCCATTTGTCTATTTACTCTTTTCTTGCACCAAAGGGCACTCTTATTTCCTGTAGCATTACAGAAAGACTTCCCATGTGGTAGAGCAAGGCCTGTCACCTTCTGTCACCTCAGTTCTTTGCATTAGTATATACCAGTTTCATTGACTTAAGACACAGTATTTTCAAACAGCTTTTGTTAGGCAGAATGAGCTTCATTGCATGTGTTTATTTATGCTCTGCTAAATACCTCCACAATGACCTTTTCTTGTGTGTCAAATGTTCATAATACACCATCCACTGCCCAGAACCATGGGTATACAAGTGGAGATATGGAACAACAGGCCGTGCGCTTTAGAAGCAGGCCAATCCTAGCTTTGTCCAGGTCAACCCTAGCTTTGTCCAGTACTAGCTGTGCTCCTCTGGACATTTAACCTCTCTGCTCAACTCCTCATTATAAATGCCATTTTCATACCAACTGCCCATAGTGTTATGGGAGGATTTTTAAAAATATAGGTGAAGCTTGTTTCATAATGCCTGGCACACAATAAGGTTCCAATTTTTAAAAATGAAAGCTACTGTTATTATTTCATGGTGAATTTTTCACTGTCTCCCTAGCCAAGATTAAGTCAGTGAGAAATCACAGGTGTTTCATCTTGCATCTCTGGGCACTTTTCTGAACCAAACACCTAAAGATTAATGTATTTTTATGGCCATTTCACTGACTGAATCATGTGACTGTATGTCAAACAGTAAACATACATTATCCTTCGGAGCACCTCTCAGAGTTCATTTTTATCATTGCAGGAGGCCAGAAGGTAAAGTGAGAGGGTTAGCACAGGCCAGCTGTCCAGGCTGAGGCAGGACAAAGAGGCTGAGGACTGAGGACCTGCATGCCCCATCCCATGTGACTAAAACCTGACAAATCCCCAGCGTTTCTACATTTCTCAGGGCATGAGCTCATCTCTGCACATCATTTTCAGGAACAAACTGACACCCACAATGTCCTGTGCAGCTGCAGTGATGATGTGTGAGCACGCATCCTGCATCCCTACCAGAGCTTTCATGTTGTGCTAGTGGCAGGGGACCGGACGTGGTTTGTGGCTATGCCTTTAACCTGCTTTGTCCCCCACCCAGCCCAGCCTTTTCTTCTAAGCTCTTCCCCAGGAGCCTGGTGAACCCCCTTGGCTGCAGTGGGCAAAGGAGGGCTGCCATTCAGCTGCTCTTGAACACGCATTTCATTTCCTCACAGCAGCCCTCATTTCTTTGGGTGTCCTATGCCCCCACGACCTTTGTGCCTTGTGTTTAATTCCCAGAGCCGTGCTCAGTGATACTACCTTGTAGCCCCATGGGCTTCTGCAGCTCAAGAGGTGCCTGGCAGTGACCTGGCTCATATTCCCCATAGCTCATAGGAACCTGCGTTTATTCCTTGCAGCCACAAGAGACCACAGAAAACTCCCTAGGCTGCAGGTAAATGCCATGACATTCCATGCACAAAAGGTTCACAAGTGCCTGAAATCAACGCTTTTACATCCAACGTGTTAAAGGCGCAATCTCTTTCCATGACAAGCATTGGGAAAACAGTTTCCATAGATTTTCCCATGAGAACATTTTGTTTCTGAAGAAGTCACGATCATTAGACTTAGGCGGATGTTAATGAAAATAAGAGACAACTATGAAGTTACATATGAAAGTCAACTTTCCAAAGACTGGTCAGAGCTTTGACCTAATTTTAAATCAGACCAGATTTTGCATCTGAAATTTACTTGAAATAAAAAACACGTCCCTTTTTTTCTATGCTAGTGGTAGGTATGCTTTCCTGTAACGCAAACTTGTTTTCTTTGCCAACTGCATGGTTAAGAGTTTGCACCTGTTACTTTTCTTGAATTGATTCAGCTCAGTGAGCCCTGCCTCGTGATTTTTTCTTTGTAGTCAAAGTACCCCAAAACAATATTCCTCTTGCTTTGCAAACAAAAAGCTTTCTCTCTGACAATGGAGTATGATTAGTAAATGCTTTCTTTTCATACATCTGACAACTGCATTTCAACACACACAATATTAAGATGGTCAGCCCCTGCAAAAAGCTAGTATTTCTACTGGGTATAATCTGTGAACATTTATGACACACAGAACTTACATAATGTTAGTATATTTAATCCTTGAGAAATATCTTCCCTTCACCCACTGTTGATTCCTAAAGTCATTAAAAGGAGCAGAGCAAGGCAGCACCTGCAGCTCGTGGAGTAAGCGATACCTAAGGCCCAGGTGGAGTGATTAGGGTGCCTGGTAGAGGAGGCAGGGATTAGGAGTGGCTGGAAGGTAATTTGTTATTATATTAGTCTGTTTTTACATTGCTATGAAGAATTTCCTGAGACTGGGTAACAAAGAAAAGAGGTGTAATTGACTCACAGTTCTGCAGACTTAACAGGAAGCATGACTGGGAGGCCTCCCAGAAGATGAAAGGGAGGCAAGGACCTTCTTCACACTGTGGCAGGAGAAATAAAGTGAGGGAGTTAAGTACCACACACTTTTAAACCATCAGATCTCGTGAGAACTCACTCACTATCACGAGAACAGCATGGGGGAAACTGGACCCGTAATCCAATCACCTCCCATCAGACCCTTCCCCCAACATACGAGGATTACAATTTGAAATGAGATTTGGATGGGAACACAAATCCAAACCAGTACCAGTTGTTTTCTTTTTTTTAATGTTGTCCCCATTTAATGTTTGACCTGATTTTGAGGCTAGAGGCTGGTCAGTTCCCTTCCTAAGCAGCTAATTAAGTCCACACCCCAACCAGTTCCCTTCTCAGGCTCTCATCGTCAATGTCCACTATATGCCAGCCTTAATGGCTCCAGGGCCAGGTACAAGACAACTAGGAAATGCCCACAGAATTATTCAAGTTAGCCAATCCACAAGGAGGTTGCAAGACCTAGCTAGCCTCTCTCCCCACCCAGCTCACCATGCACAGGCTGCCCCTACAATGCCAGCTTGCTGTTATCCTGTCCCCAGGGGCAATGCCCGAGTGGCCCTATCTGGCAGCCTTCTTTCATTTGGAGCTGTAAGTAACCAAGAGTTCTGCCCATCATCCAGCTGAGTGCCAGCGTGTTGTGGACATGAAAAGAATCTTTAATCCTATAGGCCAGTGGTTGAGTGTGGTGTTTCTGAGCCAGAGTGGGTGTGAAGGCTGCACAAACAGGAGTGGGTACCTTGAGGCATGAGGGAGGCCCTGCTGGTGTGTGGAGGGTCTCCTTGTGGCTGAGCCTCTCATCACAACCTAACAGAACCCAAGAGAGGAAGCAAGGCATCTGCAGGAGAGGGGTGATGGGAGATGGGAGATGGAAGAAGGGAGGTCTGGTCTGGGGCATATAGAAACATCCCCTCTTTTCTTACTTACCATTACAAGGAAGAGCATGTTGACTTGGGAGACAGCATACATGATTCTTGGCTTTTTTCTTCTATTTTTGTGAGTGCAAAATTGCATGTACCAGTCTCAGGAATTTTGTCCTTTTTTTTTCTGAGACCAAATTTTGCTCTGTTGCCCAGGCTGAGTGCAGTGGCGTGATCTCAGCTCACTGCAACCTCCCCCCTTCTGGGTTCAAGCGATTCTCGTGCCTCAGCCTCCCAAGTAGATCCTTTCCTCCTTTCTGAGGAGGAAAGAGATTCAGGATGATGGGAGTCAGGTGGGCATGGGAGCTCCAAGCATGCAAAGGAGGAAACAAGAACGAACTTGCGGTGCTGTGTTGAAACTGAAGATATTGGGGTGAGTTCATGCTTTTCAATATCTACAGATATATTAAGTTGGTGCAAAAGTAATTGTGGTTTTTTAAATTAAATTAAGTTAAATTGCAGTTTTTAAAATTTTTTCATTAAAAGTAATTGCCATTACTTTTCATGGCAAAAACCACATTTACTTTTGCACCAACCTAATATAACAGAAAGGATATAATTGAATGTGTGACATACATATGAGGTGAATACATTCCTGATGCTGTTCTCAGAGAGAAACTGAAGCAGTGATACCTCAGGATAGGAATGAGCATGCCTGGCAAACACATCTTTGTTTATAAATACTCTCCACCAGAAAGAAGGCACCCTCTTTGAAGAAACGCTGATTCCAGGGCAGTGACAGGCACAGTACAGGATGAGTCTGGACCACCTTATTCCAAAAGGAAAGGAAGTGTCCAGAGAGTGATGAGGACACATCAGAGAACAAAGAACACAGAAACCAGCTCGCCAGCGTTTCTGCCAGCGAGATCTGAGAAAATCTGAGCACAGAAATAAATAATAATGGTAACTGATTACAACCCAATGAGAAAAATAAACCATGATTCTATACTGATAGAAACAAATAAATATGTTAAAAGTTTGTTGATGAATAGGACAGTTACCTAGTTTCAAAGTACCTCCCACAAAATAATCATCACAAAGGTGGGAAAAGTAACTTCAAACACCATTGTCATCCAGGGGCTGCAGGGAACAATTTGGTAAGGGGACAAATTGAAATCCTGTGGCCCGATAGGACACAGTGAGAACACAGCACCACTTCTGCACTATTTCTGACCAAGATGCTATATTAGTCTGTGCCATGAAGAAATACCTGAGACTGGGCATTTTATAAAGGAAAGAGGTTTAATTGACTCACAGTTCTGCGTGTCTGGGGAGGCCTCAGGAAACTTACAATCAGGGTGGAAGGGGAAGCAAACATGTCCTTCACATGGCAGCAGCAAGGAGAAGTGCAGAACAAAGTGGGGGAGAAGCCCCTTATAAAACCATCAGATCTTATGAGAACTCACTATCACAAGAACAGCATGGAGGTAACTGCCTCTGTGATTCAATTACCTCCCACCAGGTCCCTCCCACAACACGTGGGGATTATGGAAACTACAGTTCAATATGAGATTTGTGTGGGGACACAGCCAATCAATATCAAATGCATAACATCAGACAAGCTCATATTGAGGGACATTCTATTAAATAACTGGCCTGTGACATTCAAAAGTATCAAGGTCGTTAACAGTCAATAAGCTTGGTGAGCCATTCCAGAGTGAAGGGAAGGAGAGCCACAGACCACCCAAACACAGCACCTGATCCTGAACTGGACCTTGTGCTATGAGGTCATTGTTGGGACAGCTGGGGAAATGTGAATGGGGTGTCTAAGCATGAGATCATCGTAATCAGTTGTGTTGATTTCCTGATTGTGGTGGCTATGATTATGTTATTAGGAGACTATCCTTGTTTGTAGGAAATACATTAAAGTATTGAGAGGTGATGGGGCAAACTGTTAGCAACTCACTCTCAAATGATTCATTTTAAAACATTATTTGAACTACAATTTTAACAGTTCTGTAAGTTTGAGAGTGCTTCAAAAGAAAAAACTAAAAATAAATGTCAAACTGAACCTCTTGATTTAAAAAAAAAATGTCTTGTTATTTAGGAATCTGGAGAAAGTTTTTTTTTTTTTTGAGACAAAGTTTCGCTCTTGTTGCCCAGGCTGGAGTGCAATGGCATGATTTCAGCTCACTGCAACCTCTGCCTCCTGGGTTCAAGCAATTCTCCTGCCTCAACCTTCCGAGTAGCTGGGATTACAGGAATGTGACACCACCAGCTAATTTTGTAGTTTTAATAGAGACAGGGTTTCACCATGTTGGTCAGACTGGTATCAAACTCCCGACCTCAGGTGATCCACCTGTCTCGGCTTCCCAAAGTGCTGGGATTATAGGCATGAACCACCGCGCCTGGCCAGAAAAAGACATTTTTAAGTGCATCCCAAAGTAGATTTACCAGTTGTTTTCAAACTGCTGATGTTTGGAAAGCTCTGGTCACCTGAACACTACTAAATTATTTTCCCGTAAGATCCTTTGCTCCATCTCCTGGTCCACTTCCCTTTCTCACACCCTTACTCATAGGATGCCAAGAGCACACAAATGTTACTTCTGCTCAGATTCCCACCACAATCTCCCACCTGTTCTCCCTGCCTTCACATCCTCCTGCACCAATTCATCCTTTCCCATTTGTGTGGAAACCACATGTCTAAACAATGACAGGTCACTTTGGCCCAATGGAGGTGGAGTAGTTAAGAAATAAAATTTTCATTTATATTCTCATTTATATAGTCCTATTACTTGAATGTATTACCTTTGTATATGAAAACAAAGCAAAACATTTAAGAGTTTCCGATCATGTAAAGAATCAAGTCCAACTCTATTTAGACATGCTGGTCCCTTCTCAGCATGGCCCAAGCTGTGGCAAGTCTACCTTCCCCAGGCTGTAACCACAGCAAGCCCCTCTCCATGCTCTTCACACAGGGGGCTCTTGCACAACCTCAGGCTCTTGTGAGATGGGAGAACTCTCCTGTAAAGAAACTGACAGTCCTCAAGAACAGACTTCCTAATACTCATATTTGGAGGTCCCAGTACCAAACACAGTGCAGGGCCCAATTACTCCAGTGTAGCCAACAGCTGACAAGTGGGTCCCCTCGGCAGAGCTCCTGCTGAGCTTCTGAGGGCCTCAGTCTTAAATATGAGCAGACGGCAGAAGCTCCAACAGGCAAGCCTGAGAGCAAGGCAAACAGACTGACAAAGCCTGAATTCCACAAAAAAAAGAACATGGGAAGATGTGAAAACCTTTATTTTTTTATGTTAACTTTTCATTTTGAAAAAAATTTCAGGTTTACAAAACAGATGCAAACATATGACAAAGATTTCCCAATGCCCTTCATTCAGATTTGCCAAATGTTGATGTCACATTTTGATACTGAAGTCAGGAAATGAACACTGACATGCTATAACCTACAGCCCCTCTTCACATTTCACCTGTGGTTCCGTTAGCGCCATCTTCGGATCCAGGATCCCATCTGAGATCACGTGTTGCTTTCATCTGCCCCTCCAGTCTAGGAGACATTGCCTTTTATGACCCTGACACTTTTAAAGGCGAATGTAGACTACAAGTACAAATATAAGTGCAGAGTTCCCTTCAACCTGAATTTGTCTGAAGTTTCCCCATGTATCAACCGTTATACATTTTTGATAAAATGCCACAGAAGTGATGCGATGTCTTTCTCATGGCATGATCAGCAGGCAATCATCTACCCATTACTGTGCTGCTAGGCACTGGTCAAGGTACTGTCCTAGGCTCCTTCACTGTGAACCTCCTATTCTTTCCTTTGTAACTAACATTATTTTGTGGCATAAAACTTTGACACAATGTCAGTAACTCCTTTTTCATCATACTTTTACCCACATATTTTAGGGCTACTGACGATTCTTGCCTAAGACTATTATTACTACTATGTTGTTGCCAAATGGTTAAGATAAAAACTTTATTGAAAACTGAAATCAATAACCTAGAGATTTGCGCAGGACTTGGCAAACTACAGCCTGAAGGCCAAATTCAGCTGCTGTTTTTATAAATAAAGTCTTTTTGGAACACAACCATGCCCATTTGTGTACCATCTATAGCTGACTTCACAGTACAATGGCACAGTTGAGGAGTTGCAGCAGACACCATATGGCCCACAAAGCCTCAATTATTATCTGGCCCTTTGCAGAAAAAGTTTGCCAACACCTGCTTTAGAGAAAATATGACATTTATAAAACAGACCCAATGCTTTAGAAGGAACTAGAAAACAAAGAGTTCTTATAAAGTAAAAACCTGATCATCAAAGTAAAAAATTCAACAGATAGATTAAAAAACAAAAATTGACTAAAAAACAAAAATATTCCATAAAGCAGAACAAAAGACTAAAAGACAGAAGATAAGATGGAAAAGGTAAGGCACTTGAGAGAATCAATCCAGAATCACAGTTCATTAACAAAAGTTAAAGACAGCAGAGAAAGTACTATCAGATTTTTTAAAAGTCCCGGACTTAAGAACCCAAGTTCATAGATTAAAATGACCCACAATGAACATGAAGACCTATTTCAAGGCACATCATCTTGAGATTTTAAGATACCAAGAGAGAAGAGTAAATCCTAAAAGCTTCCAGTGAGCAGAGGAAGGGAGAAGACCACACACAGAAGAAAAGGCAAAGTCGTATTAGATACAGCAACAATGATAGCAACTGTCTTCAAAGTTTCCAGTGAAAACACTTTTCTCCCTGCAATTTGGTATGCAATTAAACTATCCATCAGATATTTTTCAGAAATTCATAGATTCAAAATGTATCTCCCATGTCATCTTTCTTAGAAAGACACAGGAGAACGTGTACCACTGAAAAAAAGGATACAAACCAAAAAAGAGGAAGACAGGATTCCATAAAATGGAGGATGCATGCAGGGAACCCCAGAATGACAGCTTCCCAGCAAGGCTAGAGAGCAAGCAGTTGAGATGGAACTCCAGGGCTGAAGCATCCTGGGAGAAACAAAAAGTAGAATTCGTAATTTGGTATGCTGAAATGTATTTAGAAATATGGAGGCAAATATAAGCGACAGCTTTAAAAAGCTGAATATTAATATACCAGACATGTGAAAGGTACATTGGGGCAGGGGTGTCTGCTAGCATCATTCGGTTGTGTGTGGCATGCACACCTGTTTTGATGAGACTCTTAAAAGCACCAAGGCTTTATGAGCACTGCCTCCGCCTCACCCTTCCCCACTGCTGCCCAGTAAACCTCCCTTCCAAGGTGAACTCCGATGTTACCTGAGATGTAAGGGACTCCCAGAATCATCTGAGTCAAGAATTGGTCCCTGCTTCCTTCAAGATCCCATAGCTGCTGGTATATCCCCGTAACAGTTTCCATTGGTTCAATAAATAGTTATTGAGTATCGACTATGGAGCACCTGGCATGCTCTTAGGTGCTGGAGATGCAGCAGTGAACCAGGAGTCATCATTGTCCCTGCTCACAGGACCAGCAGCCTGGCAGGGAAGGCAGACATTCGCGTTCACAGAGCTCCACTGTGCCATCCCTGAGGTCCTTGCTTCCCTCCTCCAACCAAACAACATTAAACAGGAGGTAGAGAACAGGGCTCCTTCCCTGGCTCTACTATGTTTCCAGTATTGTCAGGACACCTAGTCCCTCACAAAGGGGGTTCAGGGAGTCTCCCCGTATTTTCTCATGGTTGTATTCCAATGCAACTCTGTAAGTGGCACTCGGCATCCCTGGCCTCTCCTGACTCCTGGTCCTCATCTGGGCTCACTGCTCAAGCCAGCACCTCCTCCCTCCCCTGATACTCACTCAGCTGGGCAGGCACTCCATATTCCCTCTTTGGTGACACCATGAAACAACACAGTCCAGTGCTCGCAATATCTGACAGCATTTCAAACTCCTCTCTTCCTAAGGACTTTGGCCCAAGGTTGTGGAGGGCAGGAGGGTGGTGAACAGGGTCAGCAGCAGAAATCCTTTTTACTCTCACGGTTTTTTTGGGTAAGAATGTAATATCTGTTCCCTATCTTCACTTGATTGCTGTCTTCAGGCTCTTTATTCTGCACTCTCACATGCTCACTATCATATACACCTCCAAAGAGAAAGTGGCCAGGCCACTAAACAGGAGAAGAATAAAACACAGAGAGGAGCGTGTGCTCATGCATGCCTAAGGAGGAGGAACACGGCAGGACGTCAAAACTTTAAAGTAGGCAATAAAAATATAATCAAAACAACCTATACAATCTAAAACAATGTAGAACCAAATGCCTTAAAATAACATAGGCTTAGATAAATATCACCCTTATTTGAACCCTGAGCATCTGTCAATTTTCTTAAAATATTTCCACAGAGAAGTTTCAATAACTCATCCATCTCTATCCCCACTCACACAGAGCTGGTGTTCCCAGCGGACTTGTAACGTGCCTTGCTCTTTTAAGTTATAACTTCCTTATGATGATCTCAGATATATCTTTCCTTGTGAATGAGGCTATTGGTCTATTTAACTTTATTAAATACTAACATGGCTGCTGAATGTCATGAATATAGCACTTTCTAATCCTAATGAATACACTGAAGTTTATATTAATATTTAAGAACATTTTTTCATTTGGGCTTCTTACCAATAAAGAAAAGAAAAACCCTTATCTGTAAGCACACACACCACCCTGCACGTACACACACACACACACACACACACACACACACAGTGATCACATGATAATTTACTTAAGTAGAAGTTCTTAGATTTTTTAACCAAGGGCAGAAGAGAAGTAAATACCATTTTTTCTTTTTATATAAAGTTGCATTGTTATTTTTGTTCTTAAAATTTAACTGAATCCTTCCAACATTAACTTAAAAATGACCCACAGATAATTTCTAATGTGAGATGAAAGGCATCACACAGCACTCCGCAGATTTGCTTTATTTTAACTTTCAACACTAAGAACAAAGCCAGTCAGTCAAAAATAAACAACTAAATAACAACAACAACTCGCCACCTACTGCTAATATTCAGTCCCAAACCAGTGGTTGATTTTTGCAACACTAAGGTAAAGGACCAGGTTGACAATAAAGTATTCTTCAGTCTCTCTGATCCACAGCAGCTCCACGTGCACTCTTCCCTCTGCATCAACATAGTCCACGCTGTACGTCTGTCCCAAGAGGCTAGGGCCGTCAGAGGGTGTGGCAGGCAATCTCATGCACACTGGGGAACTGAAACACCAAAAGGGTTTCCCATGTTCATCCAAAAGAGTTACGTCCATCATAGAACAACTCTGCAAAATAAACACAGATTGACAAGGATTAAAAAAAAAGGCCAATCAAACCTGATTTTACAGAATATTGTGACTCTGTAAAACTGACTAGAAATGCTGCACGTGGCATCAAAATCCAGAATACTATATTGGCTTTTCATGGCCTGCTTTATATCCTAGACTACACTTACGTGTTTCATCACTTAACATTCATTCTCAGATATACAAAGGAGCACCCACAGTTATCAGTTTAGGACTTAGCACTGGGGAGCTTAGAGAAATGTGTCATAAATATTAACCCTGTCCTCATGGAACTTAAAGTCCAGAGGCTACAGAGGTGACACAAACCACACCAACGACCAGTCAGTGCTTCCAAGCATGAGGCGCCGCATCACCCTGAAGAGCAGTGTGGGTGTGCTCCTGGGTCTTCACTGCCACTACCAGGCCCTCCCCTCCCATCTTCTGAGAAACCTCCTGCTTCTCTGAGGCTCCAAACTTCAGCTCTGCACCCTTGCTCCATGCCCGTCTCTGGCATATGCCAGCCTCCTGTCTGCCTGCTCTCATTTCCAGGACTCTGGCACCAGCCCTGCTGTCTGCCTCTCCCTCTCACTCCCTTCCAAGTCTTCCAAGACTCACCGTCACCCCAAGTGATCCCAACATCCATGGGGACCTCGGTGGAGCTTCCAGTATCCTGGACTCTCAGTCCTGAGCTGTTCAACTCCATGATCTCCTCCTTGACTTGACCTCAGTTATTCATTCTCATGACGCATCACTTCCTGGAAGTGATCCACTTCGACTATCAAGGCCTCAGGCACCCTGTCTTCTAACTGCCACCCTTCATCTTCCAGCTGACTTACTGAATGACTTCCACTACAACTGTACTTCGGATTCACCCAATAAGCCATGACCTATTAGTGCATCCTGAATTACATTGAGTAGGACACAACTATTTGTCAAAATAAAATGAAACAAAATGAAAGAGAACACAGCACGCATTGCACATAGTAGGCATAAATGTCATTTCATGAACACTGTTTTAATTGTGTGGTCTATATGTGCACATACTGCAGTGGATGTGTAGAAAGGTCTGAAAAGCACTGCTCATGGACCTAGCCCAACAGCCAGGCAGCCCTTCCTTCTCCTGCCTCTTCTTCTCCACTTTAGATTTCACTGGCCTTTGCTGCAATAACACTCTTGCCAATGCACATACCTCCCTCGCTCCCCTTGCATCATACCTTAGGTCCAGGTCCAGCAAAACCCCAGCCCCGGAGGAGCCCAGTTATTTTCTATCTGTCTGGACCTGAGCACTAAGCATGGCAAGAGGGCTGCATACAGAGCTGCTGGGTGCCCATGCAGCCACATCATCCTCAGCGTGGCATGGGGGTCCCACCCTGACTGTCTGGGTGGCTCCCTCTCTGCCTCATGGAACAATGCTTCACCCTCTCCCTCAGCCCTCTGCATCCTACTAGGAGGGTACTCTCTGCAGAGGACCTCGCTCTTCACAGAGGGTAGAAAGATGTTTTCCTCAACTTCCCACCACAGATCCACAGCCCAGCTCCTCTGAGCTCACCTCCTTGCATGTGTTTCTCATCTGCTCCTCCTGGGTGTGGCCCAGCAATCTCATGCTGCAGCATAGCCCATCCCGCAAAGGCACCACTTCCCTCTCTAGTGACTACTTCTGTCCTCCCATCAGCTTTTAACTTTCAACACATTCAAGTCACTCCCACCATAGAAAGACAGAGAGAGGAAACAGCCTCCCTGGGCCCCGCAGGCCCCCTGCTCTTTCCTCCCTTCCCAGTCAGCCCTCTCCAAAGAGCTGTCTCCGCTAGATTTGTCCATTAACACCCATTCACTCCGGCCTGGTAACCTTTCTCCATCATCTAACCAAACATCTTTGATAAGGCCACTTAACCTAGTGACCATCTGCCAGTCTGCATCTCAGCAGTGTTTAGCTTTTCAAGAAAACAGTGAAGACTAGTTCTGCCTCCCCAAATGCATTCAGAACCCACAAGCTCTGCAGGTGTCAACCTGCTCCCATTGCTGGGGTTCTACAGCTTGGTCCTAAGCCCTATTTTCACTCTATATAATCTCTTCCCCTCAATGGAACTCATCCACATCCACATCCACATCCTAAGTTATCACCAACGTGCCTGTGATTCCCAAAAGTTTATTTCCAAGCCGAACCTCTTTTCTAAGTTCAAGACCTAAATATTCAAGTGCCTACTCAACTTCTGGATCTTTCAAGGGTCCCTCAAGTCCAGCAGGACTATACCCAAACTCAGGACTAACTCAGCAAAGCTCTCCTGGTGCTCCTTATCCCAGGGATTGGTGAAACCATCATAAGTCATCTGGCTGTGCATGCCGCGGGCATCATTCTAGGGGCCTCCCTCCTAGCCCTGACAAGCCAACCACTACCCAAACCCCCAGTCCCATCAGTTCTTACCTCTTTCCAATTGCTTTACTTTTTTTTTTTTTTTTTTTTTGAGCCCAAGTTTCACTCTTGTTGCCCAGGCTAGAGTGCAATGGCGCAATCTTGGCTCACCACAACTTCCGCCTCCCAAGGTCAAGCAATTCTCCTGCCTCAGCCTCCCAAGTAGCTGGGACTACAGGCATGCGCCATCACGCAAAAATGCTAATTTTTGCATTTTTTTTTAGTAGAGATGGGTTTCACCATGTTGACCAGGATGGTCTCAAACTCCTGACCTCGTGATCTGCCTGCCTCGGCCTCCAAAGTGCTGGGATTACAGGTGTGAGCCACCATGCCTGGCCCCAATGGCTTTACTTTTGTCCATCTCCACTGCCACTGCCCTAGTTCAAGTGCTATGGTCTGAATGTTTGTGCCCCCCTTAAACCCGTGTCTTAAAATCCGATGACCAATGGGACTATTTAGGAAGTGGGGCCTCTGGGAGGTGTTTAGGTCATGGGGGCAGAGCTCTCATGAATAGGACTGGGGTCCTTATAAAAGAGGCCCACAGAGCTGTCTTGCTCCTTCCACCAGGTGAGGACACTGCTAGAAGATGCCCTCTAGAAACTACGAAGAGGGCCCTCACCAGACACCCATCTGCTGGTGCTCTGACCTTGGCACTTCCAGCCTCCAGGACTGTAAGAAATAAGTTTCTATTGCTTAAAAGCCAACAGCTGACACTGATTTGTGACAGCAGCCCAAACAAACTAGGGAACCAAGTGACTGCTCTTCCTTTAAGGAGGCAGCCATCAAACTGATCTCTCCACTCATTCTTCTTATTCAGAAGACAAACCTTTACAAAACATGACTCTGAGCACGTCACCCACAGCTAGAAACCCTGCAACAACATTCCATGGCTCTCAAGAAAGAACCGCATTCCTTCCAGTTGCCACTAAGGCCTGGCCTGGCCTGGCATCACCTGCTCATCCACCTAATTGCACACAATGCCGCCTCTTGTCATCCACGCTCCGGATTAATGCCTCTACGAATGAAAGTATCTCCAGAACAGCTGGAAATACTGATAATTATTATAATATTATGAATGAGCTATATTTTAATTGCAGTAAAATAAACATAAATTTTACTACCTTCACCACTTGAATTCTGTATTTGAGTGGTTTACATACCTTCTCATTGTTGTATAACCATTACTACTATTTAATCTCCAGAACTCTTTATTTTGTAAAAAACTCTGTTCCCATTAAGCCCTAACGCCCACCACCCCCTCCTCCAGCCTCTGGTACCTACCATTCTACTTTCTGTCTCTATGAATTTGAGAACCTCATATAAATGGAGTCATATGGTATTTGTCCTTTTGTAACTGGCTTATTTCCCTTAGCATAATGTCTTCAAAGTTCTTCCATACTGTAGCGTGTGTCACTATTTCCTTCCTTCTTAAGACAAAATAATACTTTATTGCATGGATAGACTACAGTCTGTTTATCCATTTATCTGTGGATAGACACTTGGTTTTCTTCTACCTTTTGCCTATTGTGATTAATGCCTCTATGAACGAGGGTATATGGTATGAGCCATGTTTTTAACATGTCCTATGTACTAGATAAATAGTAGTTTTGTTTACTATTTTATTTAATTCTGAGGAAGCTAAGAATGTCAAGGATAACATCTTCTAACACTTAGCTTTTCAGGATGGCTCATTATTTGCCATAACTTCTGCCCTATATTCGTGTTTTTACTAATTGGAATTTAAATGCTACTCTTAGACATCAGCATAAACTGAGCAACTATGTACCACTGATTTCAGAATTTCTAACTAATTAAATGTGGCCAAAAATGCTGACTATTTGGACCTGAGTATGATCAAGTCAAAGGGTCTTGACTCAATAAATGTATATCTTAGAGAAATTTAAGGAACAAAGACATTCCAAACATTGAAAAACCGAGATGGTTTAATAAGTGACTGGTATGAACTGGCCGCTGTCTCTGCAGAAGACCTGAGTGAAGAAGCAGCCAGCATGAAACATCCTAACCCCAGATGGCAGAGTGCATGCCAAAGCCTAAGGCCCCACACATCAGATGAGCTACACAGCGAGACCGCCCAGGAACCCCTCAGACACCTGACCTTGCTCCCTGATGCCTTTCCCAGGTGATCGGCTGCAGTGGTCCTAGAACAGCAGTGACCAACCCCACACAGCCTGCTCCACAGCCCCCACTGCTTCCTGCATGACAGGAACCACCACACACACAGCCTGGGCTGCAAGGAGGATACCAGAGTGGGGAGCAGGTGTGGAAGGAGAAGAAACACCCTACGCTGAAGCCTCACTGAGGCTGAAAACTGGGGATTTGAAGCCAATACGGAAGGCCAGCAGATGGCTCTGTCCTTGGCAGGCCGCCGGAGGCCTCCTGGAATGGGAGTTATCACTGTGGCCGTTTTAGAGTGGAGGCTCTGAGGCCTAAGCACCTCTGAGATAACACAGCAGGTGGGACTGCATGGTGCACCCATCTTCCACACTCCACCACCCTGCACAACCTTAGCCACTAGGCTAGCAGTCATTTGATTGTGTTACTTAAAACTTCACCAAACCTACCAGCATAGAGATGGTGGTTAGATCCCATTGGAGGAAGGAGGTGGAGTCCTGGGTCCCATCACCTGCAAGAGGTTGAGGAAGAGAAACCCTGGCAGAAACCAGGAAGGAGCGGCCGGTGAGGCACAAGGGCTCTTGATGAGAAAACTACTCACAGCCCTAAGCCATCAATGGGTGTCTCAATCTTTCTGCTCTCTCATCCCCTCTGCTGCCAGATCAAGAGCTGGGAGCTGACTCTCTCCTAAAGACCTCCTAGTTCTCAAAGTCCAGCATTCTCCAATTCCCTCCTAAAGTAAAACACGACCTAGCACACAATAGGAACATCAAACCCTTTAACAACAGCCACACTGTTCTTCCACCACCAAAATCCAAATTCTTTCCTGAGGGTTTCAAGGCTCCTCCTGACCTGCCCCAGCAGCCTTTCCAGTGCCCCCCAATCATTCTCCCTCCCTGTCTCCCGGCGCTAGCCCACTCCAGGCAGCACAGCAGGCCAGGAATGAGCCTGCCTCAGCACCAGCCACAGAGGCACAATGGGTCTAAAGCCCCTCCCCAGGCCAGCTGACCCTCACCTATAGAACTTTGCCCCTTATTCCCCATCCCGTTGGAGGCATCTCTTTCTCCACTGGGTGCCTTCTCCAGAATAAAATACTCCTATCCTTCTGGAAGGGGATGCATGTCAGAACCTCCCACGAGCCTTCCTCCTACTGGCCCTTTCCTCTTTCTCCTCAGAGAGCTTGTTTTCAAACATCCTCTCCTAAATCAGCCCCTCTCACCCTGAACATCCAGGAGGCACACATCTGAGCAGTTGGCAGACCTCACCCTCCCTGCAGAAGGAAGTTGGCTCTCCTCACCTGCACCCCCATGGACCAGTGAACTATGCCAGGCTCAAAACTCTGCGTCTGGGGAGAGTGCAGCACTTGCACGTGTAGGATCATCCTGTTCTTCCTGAGATGTTCGGTTGTATCAGCACCAGCAGCCTTAATCACACATGCAGCTGCAGTGCTTGTCAGCAAAGTGGCCAGGGTACCTTTCTCATGGGTCATGGCCACCCACAACATGCTGACTCACAATGTGCCCATAGCAGGCTCTACTGAACTCAACAGTTCTTACATAAAGCAGAACCACAGAGCCACACTGAAATATCTAGTCCAAATGAACACTGATGCCAATCTCCATACAGATTTAGAAGTAACATTAACATCAAAAATGCCAAAGAGTGAAAGAAAAACATAAAAGAAACACATACGGGAAGGTCCTCACCAAAAGAAAATCCATCCATCTGAAATTCTGATAGGAATTGAGAGGAGACAGAGCAGGAGAGTATTTCATTTTGAATACCTGACTCATACTGAAGACTGTAGCAAGGTTACCTTGAGAGGGTAGCCTAGCCATTCAACATGTAAAATAGCATGGTAACCACTTACAGAGCAACTGTCCTGCATGGATTCAGTACTAACATGTGGCCACTGAAAGCATCTTTAAAGTGTATTTGATATCATAGCTTGACTTTAAAAAAAAAAAGGAATAAAAAAACTGACCTACTTATAATGTGATTTTTAACATTTTAAAGTTTAATAATTTACCATATAAACCTATGATCTGTTGAGTTTTTACTCCAAGAACTCAAGCTAAAGATACTTTCCACCTGAATTACCTCCACACCAGTAAGTGTTGGAGGTCACTTGGCTCTGAGCTCAGAGGAAGGAGGAGTTCTCATGGGAACAGCAGGCTACGAGGAAATCAGATGTGCTTTCATGACCACACATCACTTCAACCAACACAACGAAAGCAGGCAGCACCCTCCATTACTATTGCTAACATTTTCTTACTTCTTTGTCCTTCCACCAGCATCATATTTGGGTTATGTACTTTCTCAGTTGCCTTTGCTCTGACAGGCATCATAAGCTACGTACTAGAAGCTCCTTACCAGAGGTTGTGTCTACAATTTCCAGAAGGAGCAGGGTTTTTAATTTAAATTTTTAAAAAGTCATATGTACCTAAGAAACTTTTTAAGCGTATGTCCACACTTTAAAAAAACTTTTTAACTCCTTCTAAATAATTTCTTAAAATATATGTTATCATTTCACTATTCTTATGGTGATCAGATTCCTGGCGAGAAATACCTGACCTGCACAGCAAACACAAGGAATATGACATCATTGATCTGACTTTTTATTCTTTTGGGAATTCTGAGGACAGCTAAGTCTTAATACTGAACCCAAGAGCATAAAAGGCAAACTGCAAATCAACTACATGTACCTTCCAGGCCCAAGGGAGAAGGTACAAGCTTTTTGAGCTATCCACTATTTTTTCCTGAAGCCCAGCTAAGAGAAGGAATTTACGGGGAATACTGTCCAGGGACATGCAATCCATTCCCTACTTTAAAAACTCAAAATCCCGCTTCAGATCAAGCTGTTCTTCTAAAAACCTGTGCACCTGAGTCACACTGGCTTAGCAACCTACAGAATCACTGGTTGGAGCTCATGTAAAGGTCCAGTTTTGAAGCTGTATCTTCAGCTTCTTTGAGAACTTCTATGAGAAATCTGTGAGTGTGTCTACTGCTAAGATGCTATTTAGGGCTGGCCCATTAGGTAGCTTAGTCTGCCCTACATAAAGTACCATTAGAGATTTGGTTTTTAATGATCAGAACTAGGATAAAGCTTTCTTTGTACAATGACTACACTTCCCTTTTTTCCCCAATGGGAACTAAATGACTGCTCTCATCTTGCTCTGGATTACCAGAAAATACAGAACAAATTATTTTCAAAAATTTGCTGACCCTTTGAAAGTCTGTTACATTCACATTTAGCCTTTCTTGATCCTCAAGGTCTATTTTGATGTGAATATTTTATGTTATTTTTAGTCTAAGCTCTATCGAAATCTGAAGAAAAAGAAAGAAGGTAGGTCTGTTCTCTTAAAGGCATGAAACAATATGGTGTGTGAGAAACATAATTTTTACCAAAATGTAAACATTTGCTATGAATAAACAGGATTTGTAAAATATCTCATTGTATCAATTATCAAGTAGCTCAAGGGACAGTGCTCCATAACTGGTCCCAGTTGTCGTCATTAATGGTTCTAACAAGATGCCCACACATAAATGCAGAATAAAGCCATGTTACAGGAGGCCCCCCACAGTCATGGGAGATTGATCCCACTGGTCCCTGGGACTATGAAAATCTTGTTCATCCCGCAAAATAAAGATGGAGAGTACCAGGCACCGGGAGCGACCATGGGCACAAGGATCACAAAAGAAAGCAAAACTGTGAGAACGTCTTTCTTCTCTTCCTCGTCCTCCCTCCTGCCCTGCTGCTTCCCAACCACCAAATCAACTCTCCCACCCGTGTGGCTAATCTTTTATTTAACAGTTCGAGGAAATCCCTATATCCTGGAATAAGAATGTATGACTGCAATAAGTTTTAAATTGGTGTATGAGTGATCAAGATGTTTTGCGTAGATGCTACCTGCCTGGTCCAACCTTCAGTTCCACTCTCTTTCCACAAAACAGAGAGGCTTTGCAGGAGTAGTGGGCTGTGATCAACAGTGTTCAGAAACACTGCTGCAGACCACCTGCCCCTCCAACTCCACCACGCTCACTGACAAACGAAAGATGCTCAATAAGCATCTCATGAGTGAGTGAATCCACTGCTTGCCAATGGCTAACAGAATGTGCACAAATCTTCAGAAACCAGAAATCTAAAACGTTAAAAGAAACATTACACACGTATATGATTATATGATTTATATGTATATCCATATATATATACACACACATATATAAAGACTTTTATTATATAGAAACCAAGTTATTTGAAGAAAAGAAAATGCTTCTGTTTTTTACCTTTATACAGCCATCAAAAATATCAGTTTTCCACGAGAGGCCAACTTTTCCAATAAGAGGTAGGTGTTCTCTGTTATTTTTAAAATTTATAGCAATGAGCTTCACATGTCCATTTTCAATATTTCCTGAAAAGATATAAGATTGTTTCAATCACTGTCTGCTGATGCAGTGATTGAACAAGCCAAGCACGTTTAGTCAGAGGCTTCATGAGGACACCTCACCTAGGTAAGCCCTGGCCTCACTGATGGGGGCAACATGGGCACAGCAATCCTGGCCTCCGGCGTGAGGCCAGAGCAACACATCTGTGTCCCAGAGACAGAAACATTAACATGTGCCCAGAAAGGTGATGTCAGCGGCGAGTCAGGTGAAGCCGGCTGAGGTGAGCCTGGATAGCCACCTGTCACTGATGGAAAGGCTCAGGAAGAAAGGGTTCTTCTAATGTGGGTAAGCCAACAGTGATAGAAACCGATATCCAGAATTACAGAACTCAAGAAGGCAGATGCAGAAATGGCAGAGAAATAAGGGGCTGAAGAGCAGGCAAACATGAAAAGGAGTGGAAGAAATCCACACCTCCACACATGCTTATAACTGAGTGAGAGTCCATGCACATGCCAACCCAAGTTGGAAGCCAAACCCTGGCCCTCCACTGCCAGCTCCAAGCCGGTTACCAGCAGCCTGGCCACACGGAGGAGTCCCCGTACCCACTCAGCACACTAGCCCTGCTGCCCTACGCCATCCGTGTCAGGGAGAGCCTGCAGCACCACCTGGCTTCATACAGACACGAGCTACCCAATTCTGTCTGAACACACCCTGAGACGTGACCATGAGAAGCAGCAACACAACTCATAACAGAGAGTTCTTCAGAGACAGAATTCTGGACAAAAGCAAAGTGCAAGTCACAGGGCAAAGCAGACAGAAAAATTATGGAAAAGAACAAGTGTTCTCCAGCCCTGGCCCAGTTATTTCACAAGACAAAATAAAACCAAAATAAAACCAAAGCCAAGCTTTGGGAGCCAAAGCTCTGTTGTAGAAATTTTATACAGTGTTCTCCAACTTCAGTGTCACCAGAAGGTTAAAGCCCACGCTTTGCCAGAGGTCTCTTTTGTGACCCGGTAATGTGCTTTAAGTGAGAGACAACACAGAGACAGGGTTTTCAGCCCTGCAAAGGGGAGCCCCTCGCCCAGACGCTATGCTGCTGGTTTCTCCACATCTTACTTCTGTTCCAAGGACAGAGGCAGCCCACATTTTCCTCTTTACTGCTGAGTTAACTAGCAAGAACTGTATAGCTTCCCTTCCGGTCTCCCCAGGCCTAGGGATAAATGCCAAATGACACGGACCCTTCCCAGGCAACAGCTCTGCTGTCACCTCATCACCTCGTCACCTCGGCAGGGCTTGACGGAAGAAGGGAGTAAGTGTATGAAAAGTGAGGCCTCGGCGGAGGCACAGTGATGACATTCTGAATGGACCAGATGTGACTCTGCTCTGCCCTGCACTACTGCAGCCATGTGCAGAACTAAAGGAGGCTTCTGACTGGCGCAGAAAAGGCAGGCAGCCAGCGTCACCTACAGAAAACGAGGAGCTCATCTTCCACACAGCTTGAACCCAGGACACGGCAGAAAATGCACTCCAAAGTGCCCCGGCAGCCAATAATATCTCAATGGCAACTGACTAATAAACATCAAATCCCTGTAGGAAGCAGAGACTGTTATTTTGTTATTATTAGGTATTCTCCCACTTCAGAACAATATTAACACTGTGGTGTCTCAAAAGGTCAAAGCTCTTTCTGCCAACCCTCTGTAACCACTTATAAGACAGAGAAAGGTTAAGCTCTTCCTACATTTAAACAATCTGCAAATGGAATGGATGTGTGAAAGTGTATGTATATAAAACAGGTGTATTTTTGAGTACCTACTATACACCAACCACTGAGTTAGGCACTTAATAGCTTAAAATACTACTTTAAAATAATACCTTAAATAATAATATAATTGGATATAATTTTCTGAATTCATAGGTGATAAACCTGATGCACAGAGATTAACAGTAACTTGCCCAAAGTCAGACCCCTGGTCAGTGACAGAAACACAATCCAAACCCTGTTCTATGTACACAGTCTATGTTACAATAGATTAAGAAATATACATATCACCAATTAGTTATCTACTAGCCAAGAATTTACAATGCAGATTCAGATTCTTATGAAGCTTTGTTTTCATATCACTCCCAAGAGAAAGGCCTATTTATAAATTAGCAAGCAGGATACACTGGGGAATCACTACAGCTTCCCAATACTTGAGGCAGTTTCTCAGTCTGAGTCCCACACTCAGTCTCCCACTCCCAGCCTTCCTTATAAGCTGGTCACTGGTGATGCAGGTTCCTTCAATGAGACACATGCGTTCCTACAAACTTGGAGTCAAAAGCGAGCAGTGAGAGGAGGGACAGAACGGGAAGAGCCATCTGCTGGCAGAGGGAGTGGCAGGAGCCTGCTCCTTGGGCTGGCAGAGGCAGAGCTCCAGAAGCCACTAGTGGTTACTATACTGGTGATGGTTTCACAAGAGAAGCCACAGAGCATGGCTTTGCATCTATAAACACAGAGTCTGGCTCTCCTACAGAGACTATGAGCAGGTAAATCCTTTATTAAATTTCCGTGCTCCTTAAGTTATTCAGAATAAATTCTGTTCTTGGAGACTAATCTTAACAATACACGAGACCATCTGCAAAATTCAGCAAAATACAATTTGAGGCTCACCATCCTTGGCTTCCGGTGACACTGGAACTCTAAGCATGGCCTTTAGACTCAAAGACCTCATTCCAAACCCTGCTCACCCATTTACTAACTCTGTAACAATATTGATTCTTCCTATCCATGAGCCTGGAATGTTTTTCCATTTATGTCATCTTTGATTTCACTGAGCAGTGTTTTGTAATTCTCATAGAATTACAAAATAGAACTCGTAGAGATCTTTCACTTCCCTGGTCAGCTGTATTCCTATTCCTAGTTATTTTATTCTTTTTCTTTTAATTTAATTTAATTTTAAATTCTGGGATACATGTGCAGGACATGCAGGTTTGTTACATAGGTAAACGAGTATCACGGTGGTTTGCTGCACCTATCAACCCATCACTTAGGTATTAAGCCCCACATGCAATAACTATTTATCCTACACTCTCCCTTTCCACACACCTCCCGACAGGCCCCAGTGTGTGTTGTTCTCCTAGATATTTTATTCTTTTGGTGGCAATTGTGAATGGGAATGTGTTCTTGATTTGGCTGTCAGCACGGATGTTGCTGGTGTACAGAAATCCTACTGATTTTTGTACATTGGTTTGGTATCCTGAAACTTTGCTGACGTTTATCAGATCAAGGAGCTTTTGAGCAGAGACTGGGAATTTTTAGGCATATAATCATTTCGTCCGCAAACAGGGATCATTTGACTTCCTATTTGGATGACTTTTATTTCTTTGTCTTGCCTGATTGTTCTAGCCAGGACTTCCAGTACTGTTGGATGGTGAGAGAAGGCATCCTTGTCTTGTTCCAGTTTTCAAGGGGAATGCTTCCAGTTTTTGCCCATTCGGTATACTATTGGCTTTGAAATAGGTGGCTCTTATTATTTTGAAGTACGTTCCTTCAATGCCTAGTTTGTTGAAGGTTTTTTATCATGAAGTGATGTTGAATTTTATCAAAAGTTTTTCTGCATCTATTGAGATAATCATGTGGTTTTTGTTTTTAATTTTATTTATGTTATGAGTCACTTTTATTGATTTGCATATGTTGAACTAACCTTGCATCCTGGGGATAAAACCTACTTGATCATGGTGGATTAGCTTTTTGATGTGCTGCTATATTCAGTTTGCTAGTATTTTGTTGAGGATTTTTGCATCTATGTTCATCAAGGATATTGGCCTGTTCTTTTTAATTGTGTCTCTGCCAGGTTTTTGTATCAGGATAATGCTGGCCTCACAGAATGACCCAGAGAGGAGTCCCTTCACCTTAATTTTTTGGAATAGTTTCCCTAGAAATAGTACAAGCTCTTCTTTATACATCTGGTAGAATTTGGCTGAGTCCTTCTGGTCCAGGGCTTTCTTTTGGTTGGCAGGCTTTTTACTACTAATTCAACTTTTGAACTCATTACTGGTCTGTCCAGGGAGTCAATTTCTTCCTGGTTCAGTCTTGGGAGGGTGTATATGTCCAGGAATTTATCCATTTCGTCTGTGTTTTCTTGCTTACGTGCATAGAAGTGTTCATAATAGTCTCAGAGTTTTTGTATTCCTCTGGGGTCAGTGGTAATGCCCCTTTGTCATTTCTGATTGTGTTTATTTTTATATTCTCTACTTTTATTACTCTAGCTAGCAGCCTATCTTTTTTTCAAAAAACAATCCCTGAATTCATTAATATTTTGTGATTTTTAGCATTTCAATTTCCTTTAGTTCAGCTCTGATTTGGGTTATTTCTTGTCTTCTGCTAGCTTTAGGTTTGGTTTGTTCTTGGTTTTCTAGTTTCTCTAGTTAATAATGTTATATTGTTAATCTGAGATCTTTCTAACTTGTTGATGTGGGTGTTTAGTGCTAAAAAAATTCCTTCATAACACTGCCTTAGCTTTGTCATAGAGATTTTGGTATGCCCTGTCTTTGTTCTCATTAGTTTCAAAGAATTTCTTTATTTCTGCCTCAATCATTTCCCAAAAAGACGTTCAGGAGCAAGTTGTTTAATTTCCATGTAATTATATGTTTTTGAGTTATTTTATTTGTAGTGATTTGTATTTTTATTGTGCTGTGGTCCAAGAGCATTGTTGGTATGATTTTGGGTTTCTTTTTTTTAATTTGCTGAGGATTGTTTTATGCCTGGTTGTGTGGTGGATTTTGGAGTACATGCCATGCACAGATGAGAAGAACGTATATTCTGTTGTTTTGGGGTGGAGTGTTCTGTAGATGCCTGTTACGTCGATTTGGTCAAGTGTAAAGTTCAGGTCCTGAATATCTTTGATCGTTTTCTGCCTTAATGATCTAATACTGTTAAGTGTTATATACTACTATTATTGTTTGGTTTTCTAAGTCTCTTCACAGGTCTCTAAGACCTTGCTGTATGAATCTGGGTGCTCCTGTTTGGGTGCATACATATTTAGGACAGTTAGGTCTTCTTGTTGAATTGAGCCCTTTATCACTATATAATGCCCTTCTTCATTTTGATTTTTGTTGGTTTAAAATCTGTTTTGTCTGAAATTGGAATAGTAACCCCTGCTTTTTTCTCTTTTCTGTTTGCTTGGTAGATTTTTCTCATTCAACATCCCTTGAGCCTATGGGTGTCATTGCTATGAGACGGTTGTCTTGAAGATAGAAAACCACTGGGACTTGCTTCTTTATATCCACTTGCCACTCTGTGCCTTTTAATTGGGGCATTTAGCCTGCTTATATTCAAGATTAGTATTGATATGTCTAGATTTGTTGCTGTCATCATGTTGTTAGCAGTTACTATGGAGATTTGTGTGGTTGCTTTATGTTGTCACTGGTCTACATACTCAGCATGTTTTTGTAGTGGTTGGTAATACTCTTTCATGTTTACAACTACCTTGAGGACCTCTTGTAATGCAGATCTAGTGGTATCAAAATCTCTTAGCATTTGCTTGTCTGAAAATGATCTTATTTCTCTTTCACTCATGAAGCTTCATTTGGCTGGATACTAAATTCTTAGTTGAAAATTATTTTCTTTAAGAATGCTGACTATAGGCCCCCATTCTCTTCTGGCTTATAGGGTTTCTGCTGAAAGGTCCACTGTTAGCTTGATGAAGTTCCCTTTGTAGGTAATCTGCCTCTTCCCCCTGGCTACCTTTAAAATTTTTTCTTTCATTTTGACCTTAGAGAATCTGATGACTATGTGTCTTGTGGATGGTCTTATTGTGCAGTGTTTCACAAGAGTTCTCTGCACTTCCTGAATTTGAATGTTGGCTTCCCTAGAAAGTTTGGGGGAATTTTCACAGACCTTATCATAAAATATGTTGTTCAAGTTGTTTGCTTTCTCTCCATGTCTTTCAGGGATGCTGATGCATCATAGATTTGGTCTCTTTATATAATCCCATATTTCTTAAGAGTTTTTTTAATTCTTCCTCATTTTTTCTTTATTTTTGCCTTACTGAGTTTTTTTGTAGAGTTGGTCTTTAAGCTAAGATTCTTTCCTCAAGCTTGGTTGATTCTGCTGTTAATGCTTCTGGTTGTATTTTGAAATTCTTGAAGTGAGTTTTTCAGCTACACCAGCTCAGTTTGGTCCTTTCTTAAAATGGCCCTTTCCTTTTCCATCTTGTGTATCAGTCCTTAGATTCCTTGGATTGGGTTTTGACATTCTCCTGAATGTTGATGATTTTTGTTCTTATCCGTATTCTGAATACTATTTCTGTGATTTTAGTCATTTCAGTCTGGTTAAGAACCATTGTGGGGGATCTGATGTGGTCATGCGGAGGTAAGACACTCCGGCTTTCTGAGTTGCCAGAGTTAAGACACTCTGGCTTTCTGAGTTGCCAGAGTTCTTTCCCTGGTTCTTTCTCATTTGTGTGGGCTGATATTCCTTCAATCTTTGATGCTACTGTCCTTTGGTAGGTGTATACTTTTGCTTTCATCTTTGATGTCCTTGGGGGTTTGTGATATAAGGTAGATTGAGTTGACTGGCTTCATTTCTGGTAGATTTTGGGAGGGCCAAGGTTCAGCTCAGCACTCTTGGGCTGCAGGTTTTATCTCTGGAAGACTGATATCAGGCCCCCAGCTTTTTCCTTTGACCCCCTGAGCCAAAGTGTTCCCAGAATGCTGGCCATTAACACTCTGATGGGTGGTGCCAAAGCATCATGTGGTGGCAGCAGGATCCATGTTTCTTCACACAGGCCAGCAGCAGCAGCAGCACAGCAGAATGCATGCTTGTCAGCTGGGATAGGACACTGGTGGGCCCAGAGAAGGGGGTGGGGCAGAGAAGGCGCAGGCTGCTGGGGTCTATACACACATTCACACCCACAGCTGTGCTGGCACTGGGGCAGGGTGCTGGTAGGCACAGAGCTGGCAACCTCTGCCATGTGTTATGCCAGTATGTGTTCATGCCAGCAGAAGTGGCAACACAGGGTGGGGGCAGGCCTGCTATTGTCCATGAACATGTCTTTGCCAGCAATGCCCATGGACAACAGCAACAGGGGGGTTGTGGGTATGCTCATGCCAGCAGCAATAGCATGGTGGTGCATGTACACCTACATGCTGGAAAGAAAGGTAAGGCAAGGTTCACTCACACACGTGTACCAGCAAAGCAATGAGGGGATGGCCATGGGCAAGTGTGTGCTAGCAAAGGGTAGGCTGCAATGAGGAATGAATGCATTTGGGCTGGTGCATGTCAGCAAGGGCCATTCCACTGGAGCTCTCTGATGGTCAGGTGTGGTCTGCCAGTGCAGAAGCTATGGTTTAGGTCCAAACCCTGGCTGGGCTTCCAAAGCAGCACTGCAAGCAGGTACAGCAAGCTGGGTCCCTGGAAGAGGCCAGCAAACAGAAGGGTGCTCAGGTGAGACTGGCCTCATCTCATGGGCAACATCACTCTGTTCTGTTCAGGTCCAACAGTTTCCCTAAGGCTAGAGTCTCCTAGGGAAGCATGGGAAGCCTTGGGGAGTACATGCTCCCCTGTAGATGTTCTCATACCAAACCTTCTCAGCTCCACATAGGCTGGAGTCCTGCCCCTATCACCCCTCTAAGCAGCTCTCCCTGTTAAGTCAAGTGTCTGTGGGAGTCATGGGGTTTCCTGCTGCCAGGATTCCAGAGGTGCAGAGAGAGCAGGTCACTCCTCGTCTGCTTAACTCACTCCTTCCCCAAGAGTTGTTGGGGGCCAGGAATAATGTGTCATGGTTTGCAGTAGCCCCATGAAGGGTCCCCAACTCCCTTCCCCTTCAGTCCAGCATGTGTATCCTCCCTCCATCCACTCTCAATGCCTTCCTTCCAAAGATCTGCTCACAGTGCATCAGTCTTCCCCATGGCCCAGTCCCTTGGTGGCAAATGTTCCTTCTGGCTGCATTTAGTCAGCCCAGCTGTAGCAATTTCTTAAGACAACAATAAGGTTTGCAGTATTAACTGACTTCCTTTCATCAAACATTTCTCTGTAGTATGTGAAGCTCTTTTATAGCACTTTACCCATAGTAGAACTTCTTTCAAAATTAGAATCAGGCCTCTGAAACCCTGACATTGCTTTATCAACTAAGTTTATGGAATATTCTTTTATTGTCATTTCAACAATGTTCACAGCATCTTCACCAGGAGTAGATTCCATCTCAAGAAACCACTTTCTCTGATCATCCGTAAGAAGCAACTCCTCATCAGTTCAAGTTTTATTATGAAATTGAAGCAATTTAGTCACAGCTTCAGGCCCCACTTCTAACTGTAGTTCTCTTGCTACTTCCACCACATCTGCAGTTTCTTTCTCAAGTGAAGTCTTGAAGCTCTCAAAGTCACCTATGAGGGTTAGAAGCAACTTCTTCCAAACTCCTTTTAATGTTGATATTTTTACCTCCTCCCTTGAATCATAAGTATAATTATTAATGACATCTAGAATGGTGAATCCTTCCTGAAAGATTTTCAATTGACTTTACCCAGATCCCTCAGATGAATCACCATCTATGGAAACTACAGACTTATAAAATTTATTTCTTAAATAAGACTTAATAGATGAAATTACCCTTGATCTATGGATTACAGAATGGATGTTGCATTAACAGGCATGAAAAGAACATTAATCTGTTCGTACATCTCCATCAGAGCTCTTGTATGACTAGATGTATTCTCAATGAACAGTAATACTTTGAAAGAAATTGATATAGTCTAGATATGTATCTCTGTCCAAATCTCATGTTGAAATGTAATCTCCAATGTTGGAGGTAGGGCCTGGTGGGAGCTCACTGTATCAGGAGGGCAGATTTCTCATGAATACTTTAGTGCCATCCTCTTGGGACTGTTCTCATGACAGTGAGTGAATTCTTGCAAAATCTGGTTGTTTAAAAGCATATGGCCTCTCCCCTCCTTTCTCTTGTTCCAGGTTTTGCCATATGATGTGCCTTGCCTGCTCCCCCCTTCACCTTCCACCATGATTGTAAGCTTCCTGAGGCCTCCTCAAAAGTGGATGCCGTTATATATCCTATACACCCTGCAGAACTGCAATCCAGTAAAATATCTTTTCTTTATAAATTACCCAGTCCTGAGAATTTCTTAATAGCAACATAAGAACAGACTAATACAGGAATCTTGTTTCCTGAGCAGTGGGTCTCAATAGTGGACTTATTCAGTAATCCATGCTATAAACAGATATGCTGTCATCCAGGCTGTGTCATCCCATTTATATTGCAGAGACACAGTAGATTTAGCAGCCTTCTTAAGATCCCTAGGATTTCAGAATGGTAAAAGAAGACTGGCTTGAGCTTAAAATCAACAGCTGCATTAACCACTAACAAGAGAGTCAGCCTGTCCTTTGAAGCCACATATATGTTGGAAAACACATTTGAGGGAATCATCAGGGAAACTTCACACCTGTAATCCAAGCACTTTGGGAAGCCAAGGAAGGAGGATCTCTTGAGGCCAGGAGTTCAAGACTAGCTTGGCTAACACAGTGAAACCCCATCTACACTGAAAATACAAAAATTAGCTGGGTGTGGTGGCACAGGCAGGAGAATCACTTGAAATCAGGAGATAAAGATTGCATTGAGCCAAGGTTGTGCCACTGCACTCCATTATGGGCAACAGAGTGAGACTCCATCTCAAAAAACACAAAAAAAAGTTAAGACAAAGGAAAGAATCTTAAGAACTGTGAGGCAAAAGCACCAGGTAACCTCTAAAGGAAAACCTATCAGATTAACAGCAGATTATTTCTCAGCAGAAACCCTACAAGCTAGAAGGGATTGGGGACCTATCTTAAGCCTCCTTAAACAAAACAATTATCAGCCAAGAATTTTGTATCTAGCAAAACTAAGCTTCATAAATGAAAGAAAGATACATCTTCTTCAGATAAACAAATGCTGAGAAAATTTGCCACTATCAAGCCAGCACTACAAGTACTGCTAAAAGGAGTGCTAAATCTTGAAACAACTCCTGGAAACACAACAAAACAAAACCCCTTAAAGCATAAATCTCACAGGACCTATAAAACAAAAATACAATTTAAAAGAAAAGGTATACAGGCAACAAATAGCACAATTAATGGAGTACTACCTTACATCGTAATATTAACGTTGAATGTGACCTAATGCTCCATTTAAAAGATACAGAATGGAAGAATGGATAATTCACCCAGCAACTATTTGCTGCTTTCAATAGACTCACCTAACACATAAGTACTCACATAAACTTAAGATAAAGGTGTGCAAAAAGACATTCCATGCAAATAGACAACAGCGAGCAGGAGTAGTTATTCTTACATCATACAAAACAAATTTTAAAGCAGTAGCAGTTTAAAAAGACAAAGAGGGGCATTATATAATGATAAAAGGCTTTGTCTAACAGGAAAACATCACAGTCAGAAACACATATGTGCCTAACACTGAAGCTCCCAAATTTATAAAACAATTACTACTAGACCTAAGAAATGAGATAGCAACACAATAGCAGCGGGAAACTTCAATAAGCCACTGACAGCTCTAGACAGGTCATCAAGACAGAAAGTCAATAAAGAAACAACGGATTTAAACTATACCCTGGAACAAATAGATCTAACAGGTATTTACAGAACATTCTACCCAACAACCGCAAGACATACATTCCATTCATCAGTGCATGGAATTTTCTCCAAACTAGACCATGTGATAGGCCACAAAACAAGTCTCAATAAATTTAAGAAAACTGAAATTATATCAAGTATTCTCTCAGACTGCAGGGGAATAAAACTGGAAATCAACTCCAAAAGGAACCTTCAAAACCACACAAATACATGGAAATTAAATAAGCTGCTCCTGATTGAGTACTGGGTCAACAATGAAATCAAGATGAAAATTTAAAAATTATTTGAAATGAACAACAAAATGAGACAGACTATCAAAACCTCTAAGATATAGCAAAGGCAGTGCTAAGAGGAAAGTTCATAGCCCTAAATCCCTACAACAAAAAGTCTGAAAAAGCACAAATAGACAATCTAAGTTCATACCTCAAGGAACTAGAGAAACAAGAATAAACCAAACCCAAATCCAGCAGAAGAAAGAAATAACCAAAATCAGAGCAGAACTAAATAAAACTGAAACAAAAAAAAATACAAAAGCTATATAAAACAAAAAGCTGGTTATTTGGCAAAGTACATAAAATTGACACACCATTAGCAAGATTAATCAAGAAAAGAAGAGAGAAAATCTAAATAAGCTCAATTAGAAATAAAATGGGAGATACTACAACGGACACCACAGAAATGCAAAAGATCATTTGAGGCTGCTATGAACACCTTTATGCATATAAACTAGAAAACCTAGGGGAGATGGATAAATTCCTGGAAAGATACAACCCTCCTAGCTTAACTCAGGAAGAATTAGATACCCTGAACAGACCAATAACAAACAGTGAGACTTAAATGTTAAAAAAAAAAAAAAAAAAAAAAAAAATTACCAACAAAAAATGTCCAGGACCAGATGGATTCACAGCTGATTCTACCAGACATTCAATGAAAAACTGGTACCAATCCTATTGACACTATTCCACAAGACAGAGAAAGAAAGACTCCTCCTCAATCATTCTATGAAGCCAGTATCACCCTCATACCAAAACCAGCATAGAATATAACCAAAAAAGGAAACTAAAGACCAATATACCTGATGAACATAGATGTAAAAATACTTAACAAAATACTAACTAACTGAATCCAACAACATATCAAAAATTAATCTACCATGATCGAGTGGTTTCATACCAGGGATGCAGGGATGGTCTTACACAATGCAAATCAATAAAAGTGATACACCACATAAACAGAATTACAAACAAAAATCACATGATCATCTCAATAGATGCAGTAAAAGCATTTGACAAAATCCAGCATCGCTTTGATTAAAACTCTCAGCAAAATTGGTGTACAAGGGATGTACCTCAATGTAATAAAAGCAACGTATGACAAACACACAGCCAACATAATATTGAATGGTGAAAAGTTGAAAGCATTCCCTCTGAAAATCAAAATAAGAGAAGGATGCCACTCTTATCACTCCTATGCAACATAGTACAGGAAGTCCTAGCCAAACCAATCAGACAAGAGAAAGAAATAATGGGTATCCAAATCAGTAAAGAGGAAGTCAAATTGTCACTGTTTGTTGATGATACGACTGTATACCTAGAAAACCCTAAAGACTCTTGCAAAAAGCTCCTAGAACTGATAAAAGAATTCAGCAAAGTTTTATGATACAAAATTAACATACACAAATCAGTACCTCGTCTAAACATCAACAGTGACCAAGCTAAGAATCAAATCAAAAACTCAACTCCTTTTACCATAGCTGAAAAAAAAATACTTAGGAACATATGCAACCAAGGAGTTGAAAGACCTCTATAAGAAAAACTACAAAACACTGCTGAAAGAAATCATAGACGATACCAACAAATGAAAACACATCTCATGCTCATGAATGAGTAGAATCAATATTGTGAAAATGACCATATTGACAAAAGCAATCTATAAATTCAATACAATCTCATCAAAATACCACCATAATTCTTAACGTAACTAGAAAAAGCAATCCTAAAATTCATATGGAACCAAAAAAGAGCCCGCATAGCCAAAGCAAGACTAAGCAAAAATAACAAATCTGGAGGCATCACATTACTTGATTTCAAACTATACTGTAAGGCCATAGTCACCAAAACAGCATGGTACTGGTATAAAAATAGGCACATAGACCAACGGAATAGAATAGAGAATCCAAAAACAAACCCAAATACTTACAGCCAATTGATCTCGGACAAAGCAAACAAAGACATACAGTGGGGAAAAACACCATATTCAATAAACAGTGCTGGGATAATTGTCAAGTCACAGGTAGGAGAATGAAACTGGATGCTTATCTCCTGCCTTATGTAAAAATCAACTCAAGATAAATCAAAGACTTAAACCTAAGACCTGAAACCATCAAAATTCTAGAAGATAACATTGGAAAAACCCTTCTAGACATTGGCTTAGGCAAGGATTTCATGACCAACAACCCAAAAGCGAATGCAATAAAAACAAAAATTAAATAGCTGGGACTTAATTAAACTAAGGAGCTTTTTCACAGAAAAAACAACAGTCAGTAGAGTAAACAGACATCCTACAAAGTGGGAGAAAATCTTTACAATCTATACATCTGACAAAAGACTATTATCCAGAATATACAACAAATTCAAACAAATTAGCAAGAAAAAAACAATCCCACCAAAAACTGGGTTAAGGACATGAATAGACAATTTTCAGAAGAAGATACACAAATGACCAATTAACATGAAAAAGTGCTCAGCATCACTAATGATCACAGAAATACAAATCAAAGCAACAATGTGATACCACCTTACTCCTGCAAAAATGGCCATAAGCAAAAAATCAAAACATAAGAGATGCTAGCATGAATGTGGTATAAAGGGAACACTCCTATACTGCCAAAGGGAATGTAAACTAGTATAACTACTATGGGAAATAGTGTGGAGATTCCTTAAAGAACTAAAAGTAGAACTACCATTTGATCCAACAATTCCACTACTGGGTATCTACCCAGAGGAAAATAAGTCATTACACAAAAAAGATACTTTCTCATGCATTTTTATAGCAGCACAATTCACAATTGCAAAAATGCAGAACCCACTCAAAAGTCCATCAATCAACAAGTGGATAAGGAAACTGTGGTATATATATATACATACAATGGAATACTACTCGGCCATGAAAAGCAATAAATTAATGCCATTTGCAGCAACCTGGATGGGACTGGAGACTATCATCCTAAGTGAAATAACTCAGGAATGGAAAACCAAACATCGTATGTTCTCACCTGTAAGTGGGAGCTACACTATGAGGATGCAAAAGGATAATGACACAATGGACTCTGGGGACTCATGGGGAAAGGGTGCAAAGGGGGTGAGGTATAAAAGACTACAATTTGGGTACAGTGTATACTGCTCAGGAGATGAGTGCCCCATAATTTCACAAATCACCACTAAATAACTTACTCATTTAACCAAATACCATCTGTTCTCCCTAAAACCTGCGGCAACAATTTTTTTTAAAAAAAGAAAAGCAGTTCAGAAATTTATGAGAGAAATTTAGCAAAGAGATTGAAATAACTGTAAAATGTCAGACAGAAATATTGGAACTAATAAACGCATTTGCTGATCTGAAAAATTCATAGGAGGCTCTCAAAAACAGACTGGATCAGGCAAAGGAAAGTATCAGTGAGGTAGAAAGCAGGTTATTTGAAAACACATAGTCAGAGAAAATAAAATAAAATAAAATAGAAAGGAATGAAGATTCCTACAAGATATAGAAAATTACCTCAAAAGGCCAAATCTAATCATTTCTGGTGTTCAAGTGAAAGTTAAGCAAGAACAAGGAGTAGAAAGCGTACTCAAATAAATAATAACAGAAAACTTTCCAAAACTTGAGAAAGATAAATATCCAGGTACAAGAATACTAGAAAACTCCAAACAGATTTGACTCAAGTAAGACTACTCCAGGACATACAATAATCAAATATTCAAAGGTCAAGCACAAGAGGATCCTAAAAGCAGCAAGAGAAAAGAAGCAAATAACATAAAAGAGCACAAATTCATCTGGCAATAGATTTCTATATGGAAACCATATAGGGTAGGAAGGAGTGAAGTGACATTTTCGAAGTGCTAAAAGAAAAAAATAAACTGCCATCCAAAAATATTTGGAAAATCTTTCAAATATGAAGGAGAGATAAAGTATCTCCCACACAAACAAAAGCTGAGAAAATTCACCAACACCAGGCCTATCTTACATGAAATTCTAAAAGGAGTTCTTCAGTCTAGAAAAAATAAATACTAATATGCAAAAAGAAAACATTGGAAGATAGAAAACCAATTGGTAAAATTAAGCACATGAACTCAGAATATTCTAATACTGTAATTGTGGTGTGCAATCCATTCATAACTCTACTATGAAGCCCAAAAGACAAATCTGTCAGCAATAATAGCTACAGCAACACGTTAAGAGATAGGTAATATAAAAACATGTAAACTGAGACAACTAAAGGCGAAAACATGGGGTGGCAAGTGGTAATTAAAGTATGTAATTTGTTTCTCATTTATTTATACCTATTCTTTGTGTTCTAAGTTTTCATCTGTTTAAAATAACTTGTTATATCTATAAGATGTTTTTATAAGCCACATGGTATGAGAATGAAAAAACCTATTAATAGACTAACTAAAAATAAAAAGCAACAAATTAAAATTTTCTATCGGATAAAATAACAACAAAGGAAGACAGAAAGAAAGGGACAGAAGGGTTATAAAACAACCAGAAAACAAGCAACAAAATGGCAGTAGTGTTTCCTTATCAATAATAACACTGAATGTAAATGAACTCAATTCTCCAATTAAAAGGCACAGAGTAGCTAAATGGATAAAGAAACAGAATGTAACTATACGTGCCTACAAGAAACCCACTTCACCTATGAAGACACACATCTACTGAAATGAAGGGATTAGAAAAGATATTCCATACAACTAGAAACCAAAAAAGAAAAGGAGTAGCTATACTTCTACCAGATAAAATGTAAATCAAGATAAAACAGACTGTAATAATGGAGAAAGAAAGTCACTAAATAATAATAAAGGGATAGGAGTCAATTTGGCAAAAGGATATAACAATTATAAATATCTGTGCACCCAACACCAGAGCTCTCAGTTATATAAATCAAATATTAACAGATCTAAGGGAAGAGATAGGATGCAATACAATAGTAGAGTGCTTTAACATTTCTGTACCATCTCATGTCTATTGCAGCACTATTCACAACAGCTAAAATATGGAATAATCCAAGCATAAATTGATGGATGAATGAATAAAGAAAATGTGAAATATATACAAAATGGAATATTATTCACCCATTAAAAAGAATAAAATCCTGTCATCTGTAGCAACATATATGAAACTGGAGGTAATTATATTAAGTAAAATAATCTAAGAACAGAAAACAAATATTGCAGGTTCTCACTTCTATGCGGGAGCTAAAAATGCGCATCTCATAAAGACAGAGAGTAGATTAGTCATGCCTAGAGGCAAGGAAGGACAGAGATGAGAAGTTGATTAATGGGTACAATTATATGGTTTGACAGAAGAGATAAGACCTAGTATTAGACAGACCAGTAGAGTGACTATAAGTTTATGACTGTCTACTATATATTTCAAAATTGTTAGAATAATTAAAATGTTTCTAACATAAAAACACTTAAAATTATGAACACCACAAGTATATTATTTGATCTGCAAAAGTGACATAAATGTATTAAATTATCACATGTATCCTAAAAATATGTACATTATGCATCAATTTAAAAAAATTATTTCCCAAAAGATTTTTTAAATGCAATATGTGTGAAGCATAATAAAGTAAAACACAATAAAGAAAGTGTCTGTAACTAGAGGGATAAATGAAAATTCTAAATAAAAATCTATCAATCCATTACAAATGAATGTACAGATGTAATATGAATCTTCTCAAAATCCAAAGAAAATATTTTAAAATCTAGCCAAGTGAATATTAAAAACATCTAAAAGCATAAATGGATAAAAATAATCAAGAAATCTTTGATAAAGTTCATTAGTAAGAAATTTTATATTGGGATAGGGAACATATTTTCATGACAAAATGAACAAGGAAAGCTTGAAGTATCTTCCTGCCTGGTAGAGATAAAAGAAAGTGCGCTTATTCTTAACAGATAGGAATAATCCTAAGAGGTAAAGGTATGGGAATCTGTAGACTATATATAATTTTATGTTAATCAAAAGGAAGTACAGGTTGAAAAAAGAGAAATATCAATCTAAAGAAAATACAGTTGAGTATTTGCCTTTTATTCAAGAGAACTTACAATATTTACAAAATTTTGAAAGATGCAACATAAAATAATTATTGACATACAATTAAAAACCTCTAAGATTCAAAACGATATATATAAAAAGGCAAAAGACAAGAAAAATATTTTCAACAAATTTAATGCGTATAAATCTTGGAAATATTTAAAACAATGGAACCAACAGAATATGAATAATGAATATTCAGTTAGAAGAGAAATATGATAATGAACAATGATAACAGCACCAAGCATGTTTGAAGCATTCTTTAGTACCTCATAAGGTAAGTACTAATGTTTTCCTTATTCTGTGAGCAAGGACACTGTGGTAATTGATCGAGGTTACACACATAGTAAGCGGTGGTACTGAAGACAGATCGTAAGAAGATGCACCTTAAACAGTCTGCAATATGGTTGCTTAAAAAACCATAAACCTCTGTGATAGTCAATGTTTAAAACAGCCAACCTAACATTAAGGCATATGCAAATTTAAAACAATCAGATGTCCTTTTCACCTCTTAAATCAATAGATATTTTTCAAAATAATGTTCATGATAATAGTGCCATAGTCATGAAAAATGGATACTAAATGTCCAAAATTTAAAAAACTAGAAAAAACTAGAAAAAGATGAGTAAATTAAATCCAAACTAAGCAGAAAAAAAAGAATAAAAATTAGAGCAAAAATCAGTAAAATTAAAACTAGAAAATATCAATGCAGAAAAATCTGCAAAACCAAAAGCTAATTTTTTGAAAATAAAAGCAATAAGCATCTAACAAGGCAAACTAAGAAAAAAAGAACACAAATTGCTAATATCAGAAATGAAAAAAAGGACCATCAGTGTAGATCTCATGGATATTAAAAAGATAATAAAGATAATAGGAGAATACTATGAACAAAGCAATGTCCACACATTTGATAATCTAGATGAAACGGACCAATTCCTTGAAAGACACAATCTGCCAAAATTCACACAAGAAGAAATAATCTGAACAGGATATAGCTATTAAAGAAATTGAATCAATAATTAATAACCTTGTAAAAGAGAAATCACCAAGCCCAAATGGCTTCACTGGTAAATTCTACCAAATATTTAAGGAAGGTATTATATCAATTCTCTAAAATCTCTTTCAAAAGATAGTAGCAAAGGGAATACTTGCTAATTCATTCCATAAGGCCAGCTTTGCTCTAATTTGAAAACCAAAAACATTGCAAGAAAAGAAAACTACAGACAAGTATCTCTCATGAACAAAAATGCAACAATCCTCAACAAAATACTGGCAAGTCAAATTCAACATTGTAGAAAAATAATTATTTATTATGATCAAGCAGAATTTATCCAAGGTAATTACAGCTGGTTCAACATTTGAAAATCAATTAATGTAATCTAACACATCAACAAGCTTAAGAAGAAAAATCACATGACCCTAACAATACATACAGAAACGGCATTCCACAAAATCCAGGAAAAACTAGCAATATAGGTGAACTTTCTCAACTTAATAAAGAATACCTACATAAACCCTACAGTTAACATTGTGCTTTATGGTGAGAAACTTGAAGCTTTCTCATTAGGATCAGGAACAGAGCAAGGACGCCTCTTCTCATCAGTGCTTTTCACATCATACTGGAAGTCCTAGCTAATGCAATAAGACAAGAAAAGGAAATAGAAGGTATCCTGATTGGGAAGGAAGAAATAAAACTCTATTCTCAGATGACATGATTGTCTAGGTAGAAAATCAAAAAGAATCTAAAAGAATGGACAAAATCCAGGACACTGACACCACCAAATGCTGGTAAGAATGCGGAGCAACAGTAACTTTCATTTATGGCTGGTAGCAGTCACTTTGAAAGACAGTTTGGCCATTTCTTACAAAATTAAACATACTCATACCATATGATCCAGCAATCACAACCCTTGGTATTTACCCAAAGGAGTTAAAAACTTGTGGCCATAAAAACCTGCACATGGAGGCTTATAGCAGCTTTATTCATAATTGCTAAAACTTGGAAGCAACCAAGATATCCTTCAGTAGATGAATAAACTGTGGAATGTCCAGACAATGTGATATTATTTAGCACTAAAAAGAAATGAACTATCCAGCCATGAAAAGACATGGAGAAAACTTAAATGTGTATTACTAACTGAAAGCAGTTGATCTGAAAAGGCTAATATTGTATGATTCCAACCATATGATATTCTAAAAATGGAAAAAGTATGGAGACAATAAAAAGACTAGTGGTTGCCAGGAGTTAGGGTGGAGGGAAGGATCAATAGGTGAAGCTCAGAGGATTTTTAGGGTAGTGAAACTACTCTGTATACTACTATAATCGTGTATATGGACCATTAATATTTGTCCAAATTCATTAAATATATACCACCAAGAGTAAACCTTGGGTGATTATGGTATGCCAACACTGTTCACTCTAGTGCAAGATATTGACAATGGGAGAGATTATGGTTTTGTGGAGCAGAAGCTATATGGGAAATCTCCATACCTTCCTCCCAGTTTTGCTGTGAACCTAAAATAGCTCTAAAAAATATAGTTTATTTTTAGAAAAACTCAAATGACAGAAGCAGAATCCTTTGTTATTTAAGATTTATCTTCCTTTGCTTTAGTATTCCTCTTCCTCTCAATACTGATAAAAATACTGCAACATACTGCACCATGCAAAATCTTTTTCCTTCAGCTTCTGAAAATTGGTGATAATTAGCCTGATACAAGATCAAATAAATATACATTTCTTCATACTTTGCATTGCTGATCAGGCCCTTTGGCAAGCTCTATTTATACTTCAAAGACACAACTGGACTGTTTCCTGTGTTCTCTTTCACAGGGCAGTACCATCACCTCATTAAAGTGCTGGTGGACAGCTATGCTGAAAAGAGTTCATACAGCAGGCCTCACACTGTCAATTCCTAGGAAGATCTGCTTGCAAGCCTGGCCCTTGAATGTGGTCCAGGCATTTGGATTTCAGGAGTGTTCTCACCCACCATTAACCAGTAAGGGTGGTCCCTGTACCTAAACAATTTGTACAATGTGATTAATGCTGAACATCCTCTTTGCTTCTGCAAGTCTGGAATTCTGGTAGTGCCAGGCAGAGACTGCCTATGTGACAAGCCCCCAGTAAAAACCCTGGGTGCTCAGTCTCTAATGAGCTCTCATTAGAGCTGTCTAATGGTAGACATTTCACACATCTGGTCACAACTCATTCTTAGAAGAATTAAGTGCACTTTGTGTTGACTCCATGGGGCAGGACTCTTAGCTTGCAGTGGTTTCCTGCAGACTTCACCCTGCGCCCTTTTTCTTTTTGCTGACTTTGCTCTGTATCCTTTCACTGCCACAAATCTTACCCAATAATACAACTATATCCTGAGTCCTGGGAGTCCTCCTAGTGAATCACTGAAATTAGGGATCCAATGTCATCTATTTACATTTCTAAAAGAATAGAAAACAAAATGTATATGGAAAAACCCATAGGCACTGTTATAAGCTCACTTGAAGTTTTCATTTACAAATTACTCTTTCAGTATTTCCTTCACTATTTACCCACTCCCTCTTTCCCCTCATAAATCTAATTCAGGTAGCAAAATATTTCTTCATCTAAACTTTTTAGTTTAATTTTAATCAAAATAAACAAAGAAGCAGGTAACAATATGTGCAAGCTCAGGGATCATAAATTTATCTTTGACAAGAAATTAGATGGATGCTTTTTAAAAATTCTCAATATAGCCATGACTTGACAAAGTGGCAGAACACATAAAAATACAAAGACAAGACACTTTCCAGTTCCTTGGGGAAGGAGGATGACAAAGTTCCAAAGGAGAAGCAGTCAGATAAACCTATAAGGAAAAAAGAAAGGACACGGATCCTTTTTATTCACTATCAGGTGCTAAGAGGTAAAAAAGCCTTTCCCTAGACACAGCTTCTTACTGAGGGAGAATGACGTCTAGAAGCATGAGCAATACTTCACGGAATTAGAGGACCTAGGGTCCTCCTGACCATGCCAAAACAGAACATGCTCGGATCTGAAAGGACAATGGAGGAAGAAAAGTGAAGGAGGACTTAGTGTCCACTGGCCTGAGAGCGGAGCCTGCTGGAGACACGTCAGAACTCAAAGCTAAGAGGAACGAGCTCTCGCCTCAAAACGGATGACTGCGGCACTGGCTGAGCTGGGAGACGTTGCTGGTCAGCCAATGAAGTGACACTTATTTCTGGGTATTTACCACAGAATCAGTTTGGAAATACTCTTCCCACTCTGTGACTCAAGAACCTAATCCCAGGTATCAAGAGTTAACTGGGTTCTTCTGGTTTGTTTTTAGTAACAGACATTGAAAAGAAAGTCAGAGGACCTTGTATCAAAGTTCATGAAACAGAATTAAGAAAACAGAATAAACGTATATTTTGTTCAGAGAAAATACTGTGATCAAGTGGTAGACAACATTAAATTGCCAGAACTCACTCTGAATACTTCACTGGGATTGTTCTGTCTAAAAATAAACATAAATCATTTGATTATTTACAGTCTCTGCATATTCTAGAAATCCTTTTAACCAATATAAGGCAAATTATTCTACACAATGCATTCTATACTTTCTAAAGAAATACATATGTATCTTTTAAAGGATGAAGATATACACTGATATGCAGATATATCATAATGTAGCTAATCAAAATAGCTACTCATTGCTTCTTCTATGAGTCTAATATTAAAATATGAATAAAAGATTTATGTATACAAAAATAATTTGACAGAAAAATATGGAACTGTGAAAGATGTGAAAGGTGTTTTGCTCCACTCCCCTGGGTATCTATTTCTTTAATGATACTATACTTTCTTGGTTACCGTAGTTTCAGAGTAGTTAACATCTGCTAAGCCAGCCTCCTCTCAATTCATTTTCAAAACATAATCAAGACCTGGATGGTGATCACACAGGTGGTTTTCTTTACAATAATCTGTCTTACGCATTTCTGTATGTGTCATTTCACAATACAAAGATGTTTAATTACAAAAATAAAAAAGAAGAAAGAAAGAAAAAGCAAGGGAACAATTAACACAACATAGAATGGTGGTCCCGTCTGGCAGGAAAAGCAGCAGATGAGAGCAGATTGGGGACATGCAGGTGGCTTCAAAGTTTGTGGTACTAGCCTATTCTAAACTGTGGTGGCTACATGATTTTTCATTGTACTGTTTTTCTGTAGCCTGTACAAATAGAAAAGATTATACTTGCCCATAATTAAAAATTTAAAACAAAATTTCTCAGCCATTTCATATGCATATGTGCATTACAAATAGATTTTAGACTCTACTCTGCAAGTTTGATAAATTTCCTTTTTTTTTTGAGATGGAGTTTCACTCTTGTTGCCTAGGCTATAGTGCAATGGTATGATCTCGGCTCAAGAGAACCTCCGCCTCCCAGATTCAAGCAATTCTCCCGCCTCAGCCTCCCAAGTAGCTAAGATTACAGGCAAGGGTTACCATGCCCAGCTAATTTTGTATTTTTAGTAGAGATGGGGTTTCTCCATCTTGGTCAGGCTGGTCTTGAACTCCCAACTTCAGGTGATCTGCCCACCTCAGCCTCCCAAAGTGCTGGGATTACAGGCATTAGCCAGCGTGCCCAGCCTCCATTGGAGTTTTTTAATAGGATTACAGTGACTTGGAGTAAACTGGAGCATCCATAAAATCCCTTATTCAAAAACAGAATCCTGGAAATGTCCATACAGAATGACCAAATTCTGGCTCTATTAAGAAATTACGTCATAAAGCCTTATCTTTTCCTCTACTACACAACCCTACCACCTGGCCCGGAGCCCTTCCCAGTAACCTGTCTGGACACTGCAATTAGTCACTTCATCCCCACCCCAGCTCCTCCTGGTGTGCCCTTCCTCAGAACCCTTCAGGAATCCCTCATGCCACCCCTCCCCTGTCCTGGATCCCCAATCCTCTCTCTGTCCCTAACCCTATCAGGCAGGGATCACATGGAGGTGGGGCTTCCTTCTGTGCCTGACCCATCTCCTGCATTCAATAACTGTTTGTTAATGGATGAACCCCAAACGACCTACCCTCATCCCTTTACTTTCTGCCGCTCCCTACAGCCTGCCTGGTTAGTGTCAGGCCAGACTTCTCAGGTCTTACGGAGGATGAACAGAGCAGAGAGCCACCTAAATTCCAGAGATGTGATGATAGAACATTTTATCCTTGATAAGGAGAAAGTATTTTTTTTTAAATGGGGGCAAAGTGCTTTATCCCCAAATGCAATGACATAGCTAAAATTTAGTAAATATACCACATGGTACCACAAGAGAGTTTCTCAAAAACTACAGAGGACATTCTATTTGTATATTTTTTAAATTGTTAGAAAGACACTCTGATGGCAACAGTGCCCTCTGCTGACTCCTAGTAGTGCAACCATGGGAAGTGGAAATACAGTTGAAACCACCTTGGAAATCCTACTTTGTCATCTTTTTATTGAGGTGAAAATCATAAAAGGTGAATTATTCCTATCTCAGTTTCCCATTCTCCTTCATTTAACTTAAGCTCTTATGCGTTATAACAATCATATAACCATCGAGGGGTTATTAACATTAACATGGAATTGGCTTAAATGTTACTCCAGCAAGTCAGCAGCCTACCCTGACCACACATACAATACCAAAGCTTTGGAAATGCACTGACAGTCACATATACAGAAAGATATACTCTAAAAGCACATCATTTAAAAGGTAAAAATATACAGGAAGTATATTACAGGAAGCAGACATAGCTCGCACTGGAGTTGCACAGACCTGAGTACAGACTGTGCTACCTGCTAGCTTTACAAGTAACACAGATCTGACTCACTACCAGCTTCTGACTCCTCATCAATAACATGGGGAGGGTAACAGTACCCACCGTTCAGGCTTGCTATGAAGAGGAAGTGAAATACTTAACACAAAACATTTAGCAGGAACCTATAATGATTGCTCATTACTATCATCTTCATCACTATGTTCCCTATTACTATCATATTCATCATTATTAAGGGCATATTTTAGGTATGAGGAATGCATCAATTAATCAATGTTATGCTATATTTGTTTAGAATAATGAACGGCAGGTCCTCTTCTCTGAAGTTCTATATTTTCCCTTGAGGCAGACCTAGCACCTAACAAGCCTAACTCCTCAAGAATAGAGTGACAGGATAATTCTACATGTATATGGATTCTAACATACATAATTCTATATACATATTTATTCCTTTTTTTTTTTTTTTTGAGACAGAGTCTAGCTCTGTAGCCCAGGCTGGAGTGCAGGGGCACAATTATGTCTCACTCCATCCTGAAACTCTCAAGCTCAATCGATCCTCCCACCCTCAGTCTCCCAAGTAGCTGCGATTACAGGTGCATGCAATCATACCTGGCTAATTTTTGTATTTTTTTGTAGAGACAGGGCTTTACCATGATGCCCAGGCTGGTCTGGAAATTCTGCGCTCAAGTGATCTGCCTGCCTTGGCCTCTCAAAGTGCTAGGATTACAAGCATGAGCCACCAAACCACACCATACCACATAAAGGTAGGCCAGGGTGTGGTGGCTCTTGCTTGTAATCCCAGCACTTTGAGATCCCTAATGTTAATATTCCCCTTGATTGATTATATGACCTGTGTGTGTGTATATACACGTATATATGTGTATATGTATATGTATATATACGTATATATACACATGTATAATATATATACATGTGTATATACACGTATATATTATACATGTGTATATACACGTATATATTATACATGTGTATATACATGTATATACGTGTATATGTATATGTATATACATGTATATTATACATGTATATACATGTATAATATACACGTATATACATGTATAATATACATGTATATACATGTATAATATATAATGCATGTATATACATGTATAATATATACATGTATAATATATATACATGTATATACATGTATAATATATATACATGTATATACATGTATAATATATATACATGTATAATATATACATATATACATATACATATACACACATATATACGTGTATATACACACACACAAGTCGTGTAATATATACATGTATAATATATACATATATATACACACAGGTCATATAACATATACATATATATATACACACATACATACATATATACACACACATATCATAAAATCATCAAGGGGTCTATTAACATATACACACAGAGAGAGAGAAAAAGAGAAAAAATGATTTCTAAATGTCAAATAATGTTATAAATTGATAATTCTGCATAAAGACTGTACAAGTGTTCCCTGTATTTGTACACTGTAAAATTATTTCAAAATAAACATTTTAAAAATTGTAAAGTAACATAGTGTCTTGGAAGCAATTTTTATACAATAGTTGGTGTTCTGCAAAAATTATGTCTTATAAACTATCTCAGATGAAAAACAGCACAAGTTCCTGATGTTTGCCTTTTAATGAGAGGATGAGATAGACACTTAGTGCCTGTACACAAACATTTCATTTTTATTTGTGTAGCAAGTACCCTACCATAGGCACAAAGGTAGAAAGTACTCTGCCAGACATTGAATTTGTGAGGCTTTTTATTTCCAGAGAGGTACACAGTAACATACATTGGAAAGGCGACTCTGATGCCCTACCTCTGGATTGTAAGAGAAAAGGAATCAAGGCAGTGGGGAAAGACCAGCAGTGGCAGCTCTGGAACAACACAGTGGCCTAGGAACCAGGCCTGACCAGCCTCCTGGGGCCTCCCCGGACCCTGAGAGGAAGGATGAGGGCAGAGCTTCACTCTCCTGTGGAGAGGCTCAGGCCCTCAGAGGCCCGGCCTGCAGCTCTTCTCTGCAGCATTCTGAAGCTGCATCTTTTCCTCTAGAGGCAACAGAAAACTGCAAGGGTTTTGACCAAAAAGATCCTGGCCAATGCGGCTGAGAATCCTTTAGCTAAAGAAACAGAAAGAGCTTTAAGGTAACAGTCGCAGAAAAGTCTATCTAAGAGCCCTTCAGCTGTGTGGCCTTTGGGAGCCACTCATTCTCTCTGTGATATTTATGTGCATGCCTACTATGTGCCATGACAGTCTTGAACAAAATAAACCAAAATACTGCCTTGTGGAAATTACTTTTCTTAAACATATAAACTACCTAAATAACTAAACTCAGTATGATAGATAGTGCTATGGAAAAATACTGAGCTGGGCAGGTAGGAGATGGTGAGAGTGAGGGCTTCTAGGTGTAGCAAAGTGGGTTAAGCCTCACTGAGAAGCTGTCAGTGAATCAGGCCCAGAAAGACATGATGTCCAAGACATGATGCCCAGGACCCATGCAGAGATCTGGGGCAGTAACGCTGCAGGCAGGAGGGGCACACCAAGAATCTGAGGCCACAGCAGGCCTGACAGTGTCAAGAAACAAAAATGAACTCACTAAAGCTGCAGCAGAGCTAGAGGGGGAAAGACAGAAGGGGATAAGGCCAGAGAGGGGACAACAGCAGTGTGGGCTGAGGTGGGGGAGGCAGAGTAGGAACCCACAGGGCTCTGCAATGGTTTACAAGGTTTAAAGGGGAAGGAGAGCTCTGAGGAGCAGCTGTGGCTGGGACCAGGTAGCCAACTCAGCTCATCACTGTGGAAATCACATCTTGTTCCCCCATTTCCCAGGCCAGCTGCTCACAGTGGCAGCACCAGGTCAGACCAGATGCCCAATTTGATACGTCATGAGGAAACTGCAGCCATGGAGAGCAGAGCCTCAGTTCTGTGCTAATACTGGCATAGAAGGCACAGCGTACCCTGGGTGTGCATTAGAGCATACTGGGGGCACCCTCTACAGTGTACAAAGTGTATACTTAGTCAAAGGGATATCATAGTCTCCAATGTTCATGAATACAGCAGAGCTTCAAAATACACATAGCAAAAACTGGTAAAACAACAACAAAAAAATTACACAAATTGACAGAGTTGGAGATTTCAATACCTCTCTCTCAGTAATTGATAAAACAAGTAGGCAAAAAAAAAATCAACTCTCTCAATCAATATTACCTAATTAATATTTTAGAACACTCTACTCAACAATAGCAGAACACATTCTTCTCAAGTACACATGGAACATATACAAAGATAGATCATACTCTGGAACATACAACAAATTTCAGTAACTTTTTGAAAACTCAAGTCATACAAAGCATATTTCCTGACCACAATCAAATTAAATTAGAACTCAGTAACAGAAAGATCTCCAGAAAATCTCTAAATATTTGGAAACTAGATTATACACTTCTATCTAACCCACAGATCAAAGAAGAAATAGAAAGGAAATTAGAAAGTATTTTAAAGTGAATAAAAATGAAAATAAAACATATCAGAATTTGTGGGGTGCCACTAAAGCAGTACTTAGGTGGAAGTTCATAGCACCAAATGTCTCAATAGGATAATATGAAAGTTCTCAAATCAATAATTTCAAATTCTCCCTTAATAAACTAGAAAAAGAGCAAGTTGCAACATAAGCAGAAAAAAAATAGAAAGAATAAAAATCAACATGCAAATCAATGAAATACAAAACAGAACAATACAGGGAAAAAGTCAATAAAACCAAAAGTTAGGTCTCTGAGAAGATCAATAAAACTGATAAACTTTCAGCCACACTGATCAGGAAAAAAAAAAAAGAAAGAAAGAATACACAAATTAGCAATATCAGGAATTAGGTTGTATCACTACAAATTCTACAGACATGAAAAAGATAATACGGACTATTACAAAGAACTTTATGCCAATATATTCAGCAACTTAGATAAAACAAACAAATTCCTTAAAAGACAAAAAATACCAAAGCTCACTCAGGAAGATATAAATAACCTAAAGAGCTCTATCTCTTCAAAAGAAAATGAAACTGTAGTTAAAAGTCTTCTCATAAAGAAAGGTCCAGGCTTTGATGACTTCATAGATGAATTCTACCAAACAAGGAAGAAATACTACCAATTCTATGCAAAATCCTCCAAAAATCCAGCAGGAAAGAATATTTCTCAACTCATTTTATGAGACCAAAATCTCACAAATAAATTACAAAACAACTGGAAAAGAAAATGAAAGAGCAGTAACAAGAATTAAATACTTCATAAATATCTTAACAAGGAATGTGCAAAACTAGTATGAAGAAAATTCTGAAACACTCCTAAGAGACATAAAAATATTTTTAAACAGGATGGAAATCCAAGATGGCCAAATAGGAACCGCTACAGAGTGCAGTTCCCAGCGAGAACAGCACAGAAGGTGAGGGCTCACCGCATTTCCAAACAAGTTTTCACTGCCCACAGACCAGGAGGTTCCCAGGCCGAAAAGCACCAAGGCTTTTGAGTTTTCAGCATGGTGGTTTCAGCCCATTCCGTGTTGGTGCACAGAAACTCACACAAGTCTTGGTGGCCATTCAACTGGCACCTGGAACGCCTGGGAGACAGAGCCATCCATTCAACTGAAAGGGAGGGGGCTGAGACAGGGAGCCAGGCAATCAGGCTCAGCAGTACCACGCCCACAAAACAAGCAATCTGAAACGCTCTGGATTGAGAGTTTCGCAGCAAGTACAGCTGGACCCAGGACAGTCCAGCTCAGTGTGGCAGGAAGGGCGTCCCCCACTACCGAGGCAGTCCACCAATACCAAGGCAGTACACACAGCAGCTGGACAGAGCCTGTGGCAGCTCAGCAACACCTCTGCTGGTCAACTGTGACTAGACTACTCCATGCAGGGCAGGGCATCTATGAAAAAAGGCAGCAGCA